>JABUQX010107306.1:0-25000 GCA_015478945.1 Trachelipus rathkii
ATATTTTGTTTACTTGATTGAAAGAGCTGTGAGACAATGATGAATGCCGTTTCCGAAATGGACGTTTAAATTTATCGCTTAAAAGACTTGATTGCTAGGGGAAAAGAACAATGATCATTCATTTGCCACAAATCATAATCTATAACAAAGATTTAGAACAGTTATGTCCTCAATCTTACCTTTTTCGCTAAAGAATTATTCCTCTCGTGTACTGTAGTTGTCATGTGTGAAAATGGAACTTCCATCGAGTATTTTATAGAGTGAAGAAGTTGAAGAACAACATTACTGACGTTCCTAAAGGATAATTTTCTTCGAGGCGCCGACCCAAGGGCGGATCGTACCTGAAGGGTATTGAAGAGAAGCGGCTATTTGTCAGTAAGGAAAATAAAATAAATGAGGGTAAAGGGATAAACGGTTCCAGAAAGAAGTTTGGTCCAATTAAAAAAACTTGATACTTACCTTTTTTCCTCTTAGACATAATAAAAATTGTAAATTATACAAAATTTTATTATGTAGTTACTTTGGTTTTTATAAACCTTATTATATCATTATTATTGGGCAGTTTTTTATATAAATTTTTTTTTATTATATTATACTTTATATTACCTAATATTTTAAGAGAATAACATGTGGGGGTTGGCCGCTTTTTTTTTAGTGAGGGAACTGGATTTTAATAAATTTTAAATTTTAAAAAAAACAACATATAATCATTGAACGAAATATTAAAAAATGTATTATTTTTAATTGTACGTATGAAAATAAATTGTACTTCGTAACTCTATTAAAATTAAGATTAAAAATTTTTTATATTTTATTTATATTTTTTTATATAATTGCTCCCATAAATGCAAGTTATATGGGGGTTATGGAGCTTTGAGGGGTCCATCCTAAAATATATTTTATAAATTATTTTAATTATATTCAATTTCTTAATATATAATAAAATATATTGATTTTAAATTTTTTATATATATTCATTTAAAAAATGTTTTATTGACCTTAAAGGGGTTATTTATGGGGGGGGAAAATAAAAAAAAATTTAAAATTGTATCGGATATTTTATTAATTAAAAATACGGAAAAGAGATAGAAAGAAAAAAATTTAGCCAAGGAAAGAGTTTTTCCCAATAATCCCCCCTATTTCCCCCCCCGTTGTTCCCCCAGGGCCATTAAAATAAGAAAAAAATTGTTTTTTTTTAAAAGGCTTTTCTAGTTAAATTTTTCAAACCTTTGTTATAAGAAATAAAATTTCCCCATTCCCCCCAAAAAAAATAGGAAATTTTTAACAAATTTACGGTTTTTTGAAAAGTTTAAACAGACCGGAAATGGGAGAAGGGGCTTGGTTTTTAAAAAAAAGGTTTTTTTTTGAATGATATCCCCTCTCGAAATCCCTTCCAAAGTTTGCCAAATTTTTGAAACCCTATTTAAAAAATGTAACGTCTCCAAACGGGGGGGAATTGTTGGGATCCTAATATTGTAATTTTCCCGCGCCCCCCAACATGTATCAAAGAAATCCCGAGTTTTTGTTTTTTTTTAATTTTTTAATAAATGTTTCCCCTATTTCAAAAATACTCCCCTCTCCTTCCCCTCTATCCGTGCTCTTCTCCCTCCCTCCTCATATCTCCCCTCCCTCCTCTTTCTCCCTCCTTCCCTTTCCTCCTTCTTCTTTCTTTCTTTTCTCCCCTCCCCTCTATTCAAATAAGATTTAAATATATATATTATAAGTTAATTATATTATTTTATATAAGTTTAAAATTAAATTTAAAAAATATATTTAATAATTAATAAAAATAAATATGAAATTAAATTTATAACTACATATGATTTTAAAGTAGATAATAATATTATATAATTTATAAATTTTAAGTATTATATTAATTATTATTTTAAATATTAATAATATATATCATTAATAAATATAAATAAATTCCTCAAACCCTAGGAATACCCAAAGGTGGAGAGTTTGGAATTTTTTATCCTATCAGAGGAAAATTTTTTTTTTGGGTTTTTTTGAGAAAGAAAAAGAATAAGATATGGGCCAATAATAACCTAGAAAAGCCCCTTTAAAAACAAAAGTTAAAAAAAGCCCAATAAAAAAAATTTTTGGAGAGGTTCTTCTTTTTCCAAAATGGAATTAAATATTGCTCTATAAAAACCCAAATTTTTTTCCAAAACAATAATAACAAACCAAAGAAGGGAAAAGAATTATTACCAAAAAATGGATAATAGTTGGGGGGGGAAAAAATCATTTTTGTTTTTTTTCCAATTTAATTTAGCTCCCCCCCGCCGAATTTTTCAATTGTTTTCTTTTTAAATACCAATTGGGGTTAAATGGGTCCCCCCCCCCCAGTCCCACCCCAATCCCCCCCGTATTACAAATTTTTTTTTTTCCTAAAAATTGGCAATCCCATGATTCTGTAAAGTAAGTATAATAGGCCAACTGGGGGTTGGGTTTCGCCCCCCCGCAAGACCCAATTTTTTTTTCCCCCAAAGTTTTTGGGGGAAAAAGTTTTTTCAAAGGTTTTTCCCTGGGAAACTAAGGTGAGAAAAATTTGCTGGTTCAAAAATAAGATAAAAAGAAAGTTAAATTAAAAAAATGTTACCATTGTTTTACATCCTTAAAAATTGTATTCATAGGACCTTAAATTTCCCGCATAAAAAAACCAATTTTTTTTGGTGGGGGTTTTTTTTCCCCAGGAAACAATTCTGAACGCTTTTGCCGCCCAAATCAGAAATACAAACCCCTCCTTTCCTTTATTTTTATCTTGTTGTGAAATGGTTTTTAAAAGGTTAACCAAACGTAAATTGGTTGTGTTGTTGGGGCCTTTTTTATTGAAAAATGTTTTTAAGTAAAAAAAACGAAAAATGTAACGTTTTTTTCAAAAAGGTCCAAAAAATTTTTTTTGGGATTTGCACTCTAAAACCCCAGTAAAAATATGTTATTTCTATGGTAAATAAGGTTTTGTTCCCCCTTCTATCGCTGAGTTTTGCCAAGAAAAAAGGATCTACATCACCTAACTCACCCCAGATTAAATAAACCACTAATAATTAAATTTATATATTATTATGTTGTGGATTTCTTTTTTCTTCCCTCAAGAGTAATAAAATTAAATATTATTAATTAAATTAATAGTGGGGGGCCATTTAAGAATACCTGTTTTTATTTCTTATTAAAAACATTACCAGCGGTTTAAATAAATAATTATTATAATTTATTTTATCTTTAATAAAAATAAGATTGAAAAATATTACAAAAAAATTCTAGGTAAATAGGACTTCGATGATTTCAGGAAAAGCCCATTTTTTTTATTATATATATAAATTAAAAGAATAAAAAAAAAAGAAAAAGTCAAAGAAAACTTTTGAAACTAGTAAAAATATTAAGGAAAATATATAAAAATTGTTTGGAACATTAATTATATATGTTTTATCCCCTTTGGTTTATTTTTTTATTATTTAAATGACTAATGTACCCAAGATTTCCTTTGCCAATTTTGTCCCCGCACTCACACCGAAAATTTGCCGGGTGGTTTCCAAAGTGTGTTATAATTTATTAAATATTAAACCTTATTATATCATGATTATGCTGCACAAACTCTTCACGTTCCTTTTACGTATCTTCACCCTTCACCCCTCACCCCTCACCCCCATTATCACTTGCACACTTCATATTGCTTTTCAATAAAATTCACTTTATAAGAAGCAGTAAATAGGAAGTTCCCTTTTCTGGATATCTTATTCATTAATTCTAGAAGCAATTTACTAGTTTTTTCAAAATTTAGATAAGTGAAATAATCTCCCTAAAAATGTTCAGGAATCACCCAGCCTCGGATCATTTAGTAAAAATATTATAATCAAAAAACAAAAGTGCACATTTTTATCTTCGTCAGGTTTAATTTTTACATCTTATCATCATTCATATTCAGCAGGAGATGCTAAGTTTCCAACTCGGCCACTCCTCGCCCTCGGCCCTTATATCTTTAATTTAATTACAACTTTGCTATTCAGTTATTATTTTTCAAAAACCGGGCCATGCTAGCACTGGGCTCCCTTTGGGAATCCCTCACACTATATACCTAGGCACAAATTTCACTCGTTTATATATATTTATTCGCTCTTTACTCTTTAAAAAAATCGTTCCAACAAATTTATAAGTATAAAAATGGTTTTTTTATTTGTTAGACCAACAAACCCCAAAAAAAAAACCCCTCATTTCCTTATTTCATATTTAACCAGGTATACTCATAGGCGAATTAACAGGAGGCGCAGCGCCAATACATCTGGTAGCGACTTTCTCAACAAGGTTTTTTTAATAATACATTATATTCTATTTATTCATAAGTGAAATGACAAATCATCAATTTCAAAATCATGTTATTATAAATAAAAAACGGTTATTTTTTTTTTCATTTTCCAACAGTTTTTTTTATATTTTATTTATTTTCAGGGATTTTGGCGTATTGGTTACCCTATTAACTTATATTCTTGTCACAAAAAAAAAAGAAAAAACAAGGAAATTATTTATATCTTGGTTGAGGTGGATGCACTTAATCTTTATATTATGCCATTATACAGTTTCCTACTTCTAATCATGCGTCAAGAACTAACAAATCAAAAGCTGTAGATGGCACCAATACGGCGCTTGAATAATTACGCCTCTCTTTTTCAACTCTTATATGAAGATCCCCCAAAAATCGTTATCTTTATTTTCCTTAATAATAATCGACCTTCAACTCAACGCGTGAGAGGAAAAACTCCTCATGTACTAACTGGGTGAAGTTAATTTTATATTATTACAGCTTGGGGGTGTTTATTATCACACACCTCTCGCTCTCCAGCATTGGCATATTACGTTAAATTATGGTTAAAACCATCTCTGTGGCTCCCGAAAGGTGGAATCTTATCAGGCTCGATCATACTTTTTTATAATTAGTAGTTATTATTATTATATTCTGTAATTCTCTATTATTATTGTTGTGTCGTGAATAACATCACAGGACTTCTTTAACTTTATTTGTCTAACACTCTTAAAACGCGTATAATGGGCAGCGAGCCCGGTGTTGGGGGGGTTTTTTTTGTTGGCATTTGGTTGAAGACAGCCACCGCCGCTGAAATGGAATTATAGCGCTCTTAATTCTTAGGCCACTCATATTTTATTACCTTATAATTGCAACGTCATTATTTTGTAAGCACATTTATAATTAAATTACACTAGATTTCCTTAAAAATTGAATTGGTTAAAGGGACAGTGACCACATTAAGTTTTTTTTTTTTTGTCAAGATCAGGAATTTTATTATGTAAGACATTTCAATAATGTGCGCTTGTTGGAGAGAATAGAAGACAAATGCAGGTTTCTCTTACCAAACTGGGGGAAGTCCCTTAGACTCTTTGGATATATTATTTTACAGTAAAAATTGTTTTCTTTTGAAGGGAGGAATTATATAGTTCAAAAAAATATATATATATATACTCCTTATTGACGCGAGGAAAGGGAAGCTTATCGGCAATCATCAACTCATTTTAAAATAGCAAAAAAAGTATTAAAACTATATTTGAGCATCCATTTTGAAACAGCATGAAATTGAGCTATCATTTTCACGCCTTACAGTTTTAATGTATTTATTTTAATATTTTTGTGAATATTAAACGCTTTAATATCAAAGAACTTTGTCATACATAAAAAAGATTTGCAAAGGGAAATTTTGTGTGAAAAACAACTAAAAGAAAAAAAATGCAAGTAATATGAGTATTATAACAAATAATTAGTAACGGTAGATTGGAGAAAATGAATTGAAAAGTGAATAATGGAATAGGTATTTTACATAAGCAAAATGACCATTTTTAAATTTTTCGAAAGTCCAAAACGAAGAAGTAATAGTTCTTTTACATAATGACTTGAATATAAAAAACTTTATAGAGTTTCCATTACGTTATCAATTTCACATTGAGGTGTAGAAGTTCATACTTTATGGCGACAGCATATGGTGAGCGATTGTCACTCAGCATTAAGCTCATACAGTCAAATCTTTATAAGCAAGGCGAGACATAATTATGCAAATACAGCAGCGGTGCCCCAAAATTAATAGGAAGTTTCTAAACTGTCTAATGACTGGAATAAAAGTTGCAATATCTTTAGAACAAGAGCTATAAATGTGAGAGAATACATGTCTTATGCTCAAAAAGCGTTCTAGATCATACTAAATAGCTATACTAATATATGGCTTAGAGTACTGGTATTATTTAATCTTTAAACTTTCTCTATCCGATAGTCAGTGGTATAAAAATCGAAACCCTCTCAAAGAATTAAAATACAAACTCACACATCTTTATTCTAACCTAAAAAATTATTCAATCATAGAGAACGGCTTGACTCAGGAAATTTTATAGAGAAACGGATTCTAGCAAATGACATAATAAAAATTACCAATTAAAGAAGTGAGTATAATGACATGTTTAAAAACTGAATACTAAATATTTTGTTTGCCTATCTTTGTTGATCCACAGTATGGAGAGATACCACACGTATGAACTGAAGATTTAAATATGTTAGAAAGCTTGGGAATAGAACTCTTTTGTGATCTCATAAGGACATTAAAATGAATACACTATCAAACAGACAATTTGGGTCGGAGTCAGATAGTTTCAGCAGTTTTTCAAAGAATCTCCTGTGGTTATCAATTGTCAAATATGATATAAAAGTTCATATTTGATCACATAAACACAATTATTAGTGGATCAGAGAGTATGACATAATGTTTTACCTCCTTATAGATAATTATAAGGCATTATAATTCTTTTAAAAGACCTTTCAACTATAAAATTCTTCTATAAAAATACAAGTAGATACAAAAAATAATATCTCACATAAGCCACTATTGGATTGAAATAATGTAATAAACGATTTATCCGGAATCAAAGTACAGATTAAAAGAGAGGCAATCTGCTATGCCTAAATCTGTTGATAAAGAGTCGTTTCGATCTAGGATAGGGGGGTGGTGAGAAGTGTGTGAGATATATATGTATGGAAGCTTCACTCTCTCTTCTGCCTTTTAAAAATACATCACGATTTTGGTGCGGCAGCGTTTCTTAAAGGGACATCGAGAATAAAAAAAATCGTTTAGGGTACATCCTATAGTTTGAAGGGTGTTGTTGCGTTCAGTCACATTGGTGGTTTGATAATCTCTATAAATTTTATTTTTAATATGTTATTTAGACTAATGTGGAGTATTAGAGAGGCTTCTATTATTTTGGGGTTATATTTATATGAGCGAGATAATATATAAAGATGCGCAATTATATTATTATATTATTTTTTTTTTAAATTGAAATAAAATTAAATGTATGCCCCTAAAAAATTTATATTTATTAATAATAAATAAAGTAAAATAAATTATTTTTTATAAAAATTATTTAATAAGAACTTCTTCAAATGTATTTTTAAGACCCTTCCTTTCTTATATATTTTTTTCCCCCTATTTAAAAATTTTTTATTATTGAATTTTTATTTTTTGTGCACACCAATTTTTTTGTGATATAGTTTTATATATATAAAAAATCTATTAATTTAATATATAAAAAAATATGTAGTATATATATATATATATATATAGTATACTATATATAATATAAATATATATTTTTATTAATAATTAAATATATTATATAAGATATATAAATAATATTATTAATTAATATACTATATTTTTTATATATTATATATATATTTATAAATTATATATATATTAATTTATAAAATAATAATTAATAATATAGTTAATTAAATTTTTAAGTATATTTATAATATATATGAAAGTATATTAATTATTATATATTTTTTTGTTTTAAATTATATATATATACAAAATATATAATTAAGGTGTATATGCGACCCACGGCATCCCCAGTATTACGTCTTGATTGTAAGCGTAGAGAATGACTATGATAAAACCAGATGAGATATAATAAATTAAATCAATCATTATTTTTTCAAATTTCGATTTTAGTATATGTTTTTATTTATATATGATATTTAATTATTAAATATAATTATATTTAATCTTAAAGATTTTAATCATTCTTATATATTGGTGTATAATATATTATTAGTTAATTATTGCGTCAAAAAAAGGAAAACCCTAAAAGGGTGACCCCTTTCACCCTCACCCTTTGGAGGGGCCCATAGGGACCCTCGCCTTATTAAAAATGACCCAGTTATAAATAGTAAAAATTATAATTTAGGTATATCACTTCCTTTAATTGTCTATTTCACTTGTTGGGGGGGGCCTTTTCCCCTATAATAAAAAGTGTTTCCCTAGGGGGCGCGTGGGTGTGGCAAACACTTATAGGCGGGAGGAAATGTTCTTCTTCAACATAATAATAATAATCTTATTTTGTTAATTATATAAAAATATTTTGGTTACTTAACTTTTTTCAAGCACAATTATCACAATTAAAAATCTATACTTTTTCCTAAAATGTTTCACTTTTCTTCTTAGGCTAGAAAAAGGAATTACAAGCTCAAAAATTTTATAAAAGTAAATTATTATATCTATTTTCGAGGCTCGCTGACCCTCATCCCTCTCTTTAATGATAGAGTACTCTGTATCCCTTATTTGAAATTTCAGTTTGGTGTTTCTTTTGTTATTTTAAAGCTCTGCGTGAACTTTGAAATTTTCGTATCAAACTAATTTTCGGACTTCTGCCGCACACTAAGAAATAAAAAACTATGTCGCAGAAGATAAAATAAGACCATGGTAAAAGCTATTTATTAAATATAGTTTGATCGTTTTAACATTTCTTTAAATTTCTACGTTCTTTTCTCAAAATAATTTCCATTTACTCTAATCATAATACTATAACACAATATATAATCCTTTATATATTTATGAAATAAATAATGAACATACGTTAAACAATTAAAAACATATATAATCAGAGAATATTTTAAAATGCTCAGGCATAACAAATCTTTCAGCACTAATATCATACGTCGTTCGAGGAAAAAAAAAAAATCAGACATGCTGGTAGCATTTGTCTACTCATACTGACTCCACCCAAAAAAAAACAAATCCTAAAGGGAAAGGTTTTTTTTTTTTTCCAAAAATAAGTAATATTTTTTAATAAAAGGTTGTTTCTAATATATAAGAAATAAAAAGGAAAAACGTATTATAAATTAATTATACTCGTTTTAGTATATTTATTTTGTATAAAATACTATAATATTTCGTGTATATGTTATGTCAATATCAAATTCATTATAATTAGTTACTATCAATAATGGTCTATTAAGGAGCGTTAAGAAAGTGTAAAAAAAGCTCTGTTTCTGTGAGTTTTTTGTGTGCGCCATTTGTGCTAAAACAAAAATCTTTGTGTGATGTATTTGTCACGGCTAATAAGAGGTGCGAGAATTGTGCAAAATATAATTTTGTTGTTTCTTATTCATATTCGCACCTACTGAACTTTAGCGAGAAATGATACAGAAATGCACAATAAAACACCTGTAAATTCAGGATTTATCGATTTTAGAAAAAATTCTGTTCGATGAAAAATTGTGTTTGAAGTTCTTAAAGGAACGGATGTAAAACCATTGCCAAAAGGATTGATTTGTTTTTTAGAAAAGAAAAAGTCCGATTATATTAATAAAATATAATATAGCTGTAAAAGTATGTGACCTACATAGTATAAAAAATAAAAAAAAAATAAAAAATTATAAATAATCTATCACTATATACCCCAGGGTTCTAGTTCTCCCCCCCCCCCCCCCCCTCTTTGGTTTTTTGGCTTTAAAACGTGTCGTGGGGGTGAAACAACCCTAAGGCCCCATGAGGGGTTGAAAAAAATAAAATAAAAAATAAAATTACCTAATAGGGTATATATATATATATTATATATCCCAAAAGCCCAAAAACTTTTAAAGAAATAGAATAACCATCTTATTATGTAGGGTAACTTTATTTTTTTACGGAAGCCCCTCAATATATTATATATACTACTAGCCTATACAGTTGTATAATATATCCAGAAAACCCTGGACTCATAAATAAAAATATTTATTTTTATTTTTATTATTGCATGGCTTGACTGTGGCATCAGGCATGATCATGGTTAACTAAAAATCTATAAAACAGTCTACAAAAAAAGAAAAAGGAACAAATTAAAGAAGAGAAATTCATCGAAGCTAATTTTCAACTCGGGATGAAATTTAAAAAAAATTTGTAGTATTATATATATATTTATTAATAACACCTAATATTAGTATAATCTTAGGTCAAGCAGCGTACGTTCTCTCCATCAACCTTCCATTTTCTGCTTTAGTGCAAGAGGAAGAGTTGCCAAATATTGTTTTTTTTTAGTGTAGGAACTCTGACAGAAAATGTAATGGTTTTCTTTCTTTAAATTTCATCCATAAAAATGTTTCCGAGGCCGGAGACGAAGGGGACAGAAGGGGGGACATCGTCCCCCCTCTGTCCCTTCCCCGGTAGGCCGAGAACCCCGACTCTGTCCATCTTTGTGGTTTACCCTTGGATAATTTTTTAGTTAATAAAAAATATCGTTGTTGACTAAAGTTCCTTCATTGTCGATGCACTCAGAGTCCTTCATTGTCTCAATAAATTTTCATTATCATACAGATTTTTTAACATATTTATAACATTAAATTTTTTCAAAAGCGTTATTTTTCTCCCCTAATTTCATGGATAAAAATGTATCCTGATTATAATAAAAATCTATTTATTCTTGTTGTTATCGTTGTTGACTAAAGTTCCTTCATTTAATAATGCATGGTTGCTGTTCGGAGAAGATACTGACATAATATAATATATATAATAAAAATATAAATAATAATATATATATATACAATAAATATTAATAAAAATAATATATAATTATTGGGTAAATAGTGTTTTGATAAAAGAAAATAAAACTAAATATATTTAGCTATTATATATTATATACATAATATATGCATGTAAAGAAATATCTTTTCATATTGTTTGCAAAATGTGATTTTTTGTTTTTGTTTTTATAAAAGATTTTTATTAGGTTGCTAATTAATTAATATTAAGTAATAATGTAAATTACAATTCAAAAAGTTCGAATATTTTAATAAATTTTTTATTAAATCCCATTTATATATAAAAAAAAATTTAAAAAATTAAACAATATCTACACAAACTACGACACTTACAGAAAAACCAAAATTACATAATTATTATAATTACAGCATATAAAAAGCTTATTACAGAAAAAATGTAGATAACTATCATAAATCAAATAATATACTTTGAAAAATAATATACTAGACGAAAAGTGGAGGAATATTACAGAAAAACCTGATTAACATATTGGAATCAAGCAATATAAAACTTAATTACATAATGTAAAAATACAAAATATAAAAAAATAAAAAAAATTAGGGGGCTGAGCAGACGGGGGGACATGTAGGGGGACGTTTTGCTCATGTACCCCGTAAGGGAGGGCGGAGGAACCCCCAGCGACACACAAATACCAAAGAGTGGGGTTCCGGAAGACCCCCGGAGGGGATCGTCTACCTCGTCGTTCCCCGAAGCCAGAGACCCGACTCCTGCCATCCTTGCGGTATACCCTTGGTATTCCTTTGCGTTAAAAATAAAAATTAAACTGGACCGAGTCGTAAAACTTAACAGGTCCTATATTTTTTGAATCAGTCGGCGTCACCACTAAATTGACTGTTAGGATCTAATACTAGAAATATATTTAAAAAAAAAAAACAAAAAAAATAATCAAAACAAAGGTCGTAAACCTAACAGGTCCTATAGCAATATACTATATATATATATATATATATATATATATATTATATATAGTAATATATTATATATATAATATAATATATATATAATATATATATATATATTATATATATATATATAATTATATTATAATAAATAAGGACACCAAAAAGTTTAACATCCCAACCGTAAAACTTTATTCAACGTTTCGGAAACAAGCTGTTCCAATCCTCAGGATACAAAACTATAATGAAACATATAAATCTACAATAAAATCGAAGCAAATATTACAATAATAATTTAATTATTAATAATAATAATAATATAATACAATAATGAATAATTTATAAAATATATCCTAATAATAATTAAAAAATAATTAATGATCTTAATAATATAATGGTAATAAATATGTGAAAACACAAATTAGACAGCGCAAACTAAAGTTAAAGAAAAATTTACTAAAATTGACATTAAATTTGGATGTGCAAATTAACAAAATATTTGGGATGAATGGTGAACAATAAATTCAGAATGAAAACCAAAACTACAACTAAAAATGAATAGATCTAATTAAAAAATAAATATAATATAAATAATAAATATATAAGGAAAATGATAAATTAATTAAAAAACGTTTGAGAAAAAGTAATATACACAGATTATAAAGAAAAAAAGGTTTTTTATTAATACAATTGATGTTTCATTAATCTCTAATCTCCCCTCTCTCCAAATCATCGAATAGCCAAATAAGACTTGAATGTGTTCATTTCGATAAAATACGCATAGTTTAAATAAAATTAAACTTACTTAATCAAAAGGTTAATTCACAGGTTTGAGACGAACAGAAATGAAACTTCATAGTAATTGTAGATTAAATGGGCCACTGTCGTTATTGAGACTAGGCTTAAGATTATGTTTGATTAAAAGATTCTAAAATATGTAGGTTGGTTTATCGGGTGTTTGTGCGAGTATATTGAAATGGGAGTTATTAAGAGGGTGATTATAAGTGTGAGAATGATCTCTGAGGGAGTGGGCTGGGAACAGAGAAAGTTTTAAAATAAATAACAGAGAAAGAAATACACTCAAGGTGCTACGTCGATCCTAACTGTAAAGATTGCCGCAGGTCTAACCCACGATAAGAATGGCTGCGCAGCATCACAAGAAAATGTTTAGTAAGACAAAAGAGGACATTAGCAGCAACTGGAAGTTTACTCCTTATGATTTAAAAGAATGAAAATGTCAAACGAGGAAGTGAAGATGAATTGATGTTGGGTTGGGGATAGAGGTCCTGTAATACCGACGCTGATGTTTTATTAATTTAGTATAAATTGGTGTCCGTAATAGGTGCAAAACTGACGAAAATACTCACTTTTTTTGGGTTGACTATAACGAATTAGTTTTAGGGTCGAATTTGGAATTTAAAATAAGATTAATGAGTCGGTAGATGTAAAGAAGAGGAAATAGTTTGAAGTGGAAAAAATTTATGAAGGAAATAAATTCTTAATGCATTAAAAAATAGTAGGAATGATAAATGGTAGCACTCTATGTAGTAGAGTTTTATGCTGTTAAACATTTGTTAAATAGGGGGTGTGACCTAAAAAAGTTCAAACCAAGTCCAGTGAATGTTTTTTTCCCTATAAATCTCTGTGGTGAAGTCGAAAGAGGATTTATTAATATAAGATCGAGGAAGGACAAAGAATTGTTGTTGCTTTCTTCTTCTCTAGTGAATTTAATGTTGTGGAGTTTGAGCATTAAATATATTAAAAAAAGGAAGTATACTGTTTGTTCCTGATAGTAAAAGGTGTCATCCTGTACTCTATAAAAAGAAGGTTTGATTCATGGGGGAGAGGACATTGGTTTCAACCAATAGTTTCACATGATTTTAAGTTATGAAAAGTTTTCTATAAGGTAAGGCGGACTAAAGGGAAGCCCATACTAACCAGACATTGATTGGGCAAATATCGTATCGTAATAAAAGAAGAAATAAAGTACATAGTTGCCAAATCGAGTAGGTACTTGAATTCTTGTCTATTAAAATTAATTGTATATTTAGAAATGAAAATATTATATAATGCTAAATCAATGACATCATCGTAGGAAATATTTTTGTGATAGGGGACTAACAAATGTCAACAAACTAGTCAATATGAAAAGTGTGTAAATTATTGATGGAAAATTTTCTGAATCTTTAAAAATACATAAGAATTTTGCGTAATGGTGTAAATAATATTTGAGCGAGGGGGATAAGCAGGGCGGAACTAAATAAACTTCTGCAGGTTATAAGTTGTGGTTGTATAAGCTGCTATAAAAATGGGCGAATCGGGTGTTTTGGTTTATATGACCTTAGCAGAGACCGTACAGGAACCAGGGAGGAATGAAGCCCTGGAATACAACTACTCGAAAGTAGATTTTATTTAATTTTTCAAATTTCAAAAAGCTTACGTAAGTTTCTATTATTACTTTCTAAATTTCGTGATAAGCTTTCACAGTATGTACATTTTCAATCAGTTTAAGATTTTGAAGTATCAGAGCGATATATTAGTTACTTTTTGTCATTAGGTCAGACCTATTTAAAATAACTGTTCCAAGGCCTTTATCAGGTTTGCAAAAATTAAAGAATGATCAGATTGAAGGGATTTTAAAATGAAAATTTTGCTATTTTTAGAAAATAAAAGTGAAAAACACTTTGAAAGTTTAAAGCTTATAATAGTAGTTTTAAACAAGTTTTGGTTATTTATAATGGTGACTAATGTTTAAAAATCGGCTTTGTAAATATCAAAAGGTTTAAGCATATAATTAGTTTTTCGAAAGATTGCAAGTATTTTAAATAATCAATGCGAAAACGCGGTAAACAAAAGTTAAGACCCAAACTTAGAATTCTTTTCTCATCTAATGATAGAACTTTAGGTGGGGGTTTAGGCTTGGTGTGGGGGGATGTAATGGGGACTTCCATCGATTATATTGATGGACCCATTATTGTTGTATTTATTCTAAAAAAAACTGCTTATTTTGTTGATATTATGTTTGGTTTGGTATGGTTATTTATCATATAAAAAGTCCTATAAAGATATTGGTTTTACAGTTATAAAAGTACCAGTATGTTATGATTTTTTGTTCTTTTGTTCTTTCATTAATATATCTGTTTATGTTAATGTACTTCTGGGCAATAACATGGTTATTGCCAGAAGTATTATCAAGTTTATTCTACGGGTAGAGAAGAAGTATTGTTTCTATTGAATATTGATGTCATTATTTTGAACTCTGTTTTATAACTGAATAGTTGTATTAATAAAATTAAGGAAATTAGTGACTAAACTATAGACATTGAAGTGCTATTGTGCTATATAATTAAAGTGACAGTATTGGAACTTTTGGTACTTTATTGTGAAGTGTTGGAAATTCTATATAGTTTCATACCACCCTGCCATTCTACAAAGTCCAATTATTGTTAAAGAATTCACTAGGATCAGGATCATTAGTGAAGTTTTGATAAGAAGCACATCTATAGTGCACATCAAGTAAGAATAACGTTTGTTCTTTCTAACATAACCAGCGTGTGTTGTTGCGATTAATATTCATTCATGCTTTTTTCTTTAAGAACTCACGAAACTCAGAAGAATAGCTCAGTAGAAGCTTATAAATAGAGCCATAAGCCCAAGCATAGAATTGCTCATTGGATGGGTATGTATACTTTTTCTAAAAGAAACTATAAACAGAATTTAATGAAGGGACGAGCACTTAACATTGCTTCTCTTTTCAGGCTTTTTGTTTGTGGCTTGGTTTTTGGTTTATGGCTGGATTTTCATTGTACAGTTTTTGGTATACTGTTTGATCTTTATTGTACGTTGTCATTTTATGGCATGGTTTTTGATCAACTTTGGCATGGTTCCAAAGCACAGTCTTAAGATAGTTTTATCCGTAAGAAAGAATTACATCACTCAGATTACTTATTCAGAGAAACTAAAATTCGGACTCCCCATAGTCATTATTATGTGCAGCCATTTCCTGTACCCTAATACCTAGTAAATCACAATTTGGTAGAGATAATAAATACGCTATTGTCAATTTATGTTAGTAACATTTCTTTTCATTCTCTTGCTGAATTTATATTGTGAATCATTATAGTAAAGAAAACAACACTTTTATATTCAGGGTCCTATTTCGGCCCATCATTGCCTTTCCATCGTATACATTTCATATGACTATTTATAATCTTGTACATAATCTATTAATAGTAAACTTATCATTTTTTGCTATTTCATTTATCCCTCCCTTTTGTTTACTCTATATTCTGTAAGAGGTTAGATTCAAGAGGTTAAATTAAATATCCGGAAAAGTAACCAGCTCATCGTATCTCTCTGCCGTCCATTAATCCACAAGCGAACATCACCGCGAAGGCACCAAATCATCACATGTAGTCCCACTTGCAATCCTACCATAGAATAAAGTCAAGATAGCTCTTCTCAGTTGTCGTCACAGTTGGAAGGTCCCGGAAGAAGATAATTTGTCTTGGGACTCAGAAATAGGATTTCAGAAACAGTAATAATTATATGATATTCTTCCTCATTAACCTCCAAACTTAATAATCTTTTGGAGGTCTAGGATAGTTAGGAGGTTCTGGGTTGCTCTTACTATTTCATAATTTTCAATAAATTTCCTATTATCATTGCTTTGGTGCGCTATCCAATTCAGCCCATTATTTGGCCTACACTCCTGGTCCCCCTAACACACACAAATATTTATATAAAATATTACTATATATATAATATATATATATAGTATATATCTATATTACTATATATATATAATATATATATATATATATATATATATATATAATATATATAATAGTATATATATATATATATACCTAATATATATATATATATATATTATATATAAACCTACATAAGAATTTATCAGAGAATTCTTTTCCCTTTACTGCAATTGCAATTTTCTTTAGAAATAATACAGTTATTAAGATAGATTTTAATTTTCTTAAACTATCTTCAAAATCTTTGTTCATGATCTATATAAAATTACTGAAAAGAAAATAAAATAACAGTTACTTTGTAATTGTTGTTTTTTTATTTCCTCTCTCGTTTCTACTTATATTATTTATAATAAGTGTAAATAATCATTTTTTTTTATTATTATTGATAAAGCGTTCAGGAAAAAAAAAAAAAAAGTTGATTTAAGCGGAGTAGGAAGATAGGAGTTAAGTCGTTAATCTTTGTTGGGTATTGGGCTTGGTCATTGGAAATTATTATACTGGACTCTGGTATGTAAGCCAGCTGTAGATCACAGGCAGAGGTTACATCATGGTTTAAGTATTTAGAATAACTTTTCTTTTCTAGCTACCTATAGTATTCAGGAAATGAAGGAGAACATTCTCAGTTTTTCGACAATTATTTCTTTTTAGCTTAGCTTAGATTTTTCAGTGGTGCAGAACATAGCCTACTATGCTTTCTTAGGTCTTTTGTGTGTTGTTGTTGGTTATAGATGAAAGATTCAATGAGTGTTAAGGGCAAACAAAAGGAGTAAGGAGATGGAATAAATGGAAAATGAAGGAGAATGTAATTGGGAAAATAGATATAATGGTATATAGATATAATATATATATATATATATATATATAATAATTGGTTTTAATTCTTGTGCAGTGTAGACATGTTTGAAAGTGCTCCCTGTTGAAAGTTTATCTTTATATTATTAATGTTATTATTAAATGGCAGTGTTGTGTTTAAGGAAAGTGTATGTGTGTAGTTTTAAATTACATTTTTGTTTTATAAATTTATATCCGAAAGAAATTAATTTCATTTATTCGTTTGAAGAGGTTCTGCAGTTTTAAAAGATAAGTTCTAGTTAATAAAAATTTTTTTTTTTTAATTTTTAATATTGTCTATCTGAGTGTGGAAAGTTTAATAGGTTTTAAGTTTGTATTTTTTTCATTGTAATAGTAGTTGATTTTTAAATTAATTTAGTACTTAAATTTTAAGTTAGGATTTAGTTTATGTTCAGTTTTTATCCCGATATCTCCGTTTGTTTAGTCTGTGTTTTGTCCATTGTTTCTTATTTGTGTGGTGTGTGTGTGTGTGTGTGGTGTGTAGTGTGATGGTGATGTGTAAGGATGTGCAGATTTGCTAGGGCGCGGGCCTTTCTATTTGACTTTACCAACATCTGCAGTTTAAACTCTAACTTAGCCTCTGTAGAATATCACCTGTCTAACTCTAACCCTTAACCTTTTGCTCTTGTCTGAGACTCAGATGGCTTGAACTCATCTTCTAACTCAGTTAATGTATCCAACCTTTAACTTATCTCATTAATTTCCATCTTGGATCGGTGGAGTGTGTGCCTATAGCTAAAACATTTAATACTCCTGTAACACGTCTCGTTGCTCTTGATGACGATCTTAACTTCGATGCTCTGTGGCTCAAAAATCTTTCTTCCTTCTTACTACAATAATCTTGTGCTTCTTGCTACTGGTTCTACTAACAGAACAGATTTTCACTCCTTCTTTGAAAAATCTTACTACTTCTCACCAAGACGGGTTATTATCTTCTCATTCAAAATTACTGATGGTCCTCTATGTAGGAGTATTTCAAATGTACACAACACTGAATGGTTGGGGTCCTCTCATACTTGTTAGGTGGGCAGAAGCCGAATCATCAGATCTCAAAGATCTGGAGCAACAACAAAGAAAACCCACACACATTCCGGATCGTCCCAACCAATTCTTAAGCACACTTGACCTAGTTGCATATTTTGACCTTCTCTCTATAAATACACCACCTCACTCCTATTGGTAAATCTGACCACAACCATTATAATCGTCTTAATTTAATACTTTTCTCTCCTTAACAGCTCCATCCGCCCTATGCATTTTCTGCACTTTTGATTGGGCTGATTTGGCCGGCCTTGAGTTGCTTTCTATGCTAAATATAAATTGGAATGACTCTTTACTCTGATGACGTTCAGCTTCTGCCCACTAAAGTGGGAGGCTGTAATCGTTGATCAGGCGATTGGGCAGGTTTATTCCTTCTTCGACTAAATCTTCTCTCCTCATAATCCATGGTTCGACCGTGCTTGTTCTCTTGCCATTTAGGCTAGAGGAGACAGTGCGTATCTGGGATGGAAAAATTCTCTTTCTCCTATCACTCTCCGCTAATTTTCATTCAGCTAGAAATTGTTGCAGGGATACTCTTTGACAAGCCGAAAGCGGGCTTTCATCAAAATAAAAAGTGCGCTAACCTCTTGGTTCTCCTCTGACAAAGCTTTCTGGCCTCTTCAAAAACATCTCTAACCAACTTTTGTAAATCTGGCCTTTCCTCCTCTATATTCGATCTGATGATTCTGTTGTTAATACTCAACTGAAAAGTGTAATTTCTTTGACAGCGTATTTTCTTCTAAATTCATCTATAAACGACTCTGGCATTCCTCCTCCCTCCTCTTCTTTCCTCTCAGGTGTCCTATGTCTTTTGCCTGTGATTACATAATTTGATTCAGGTACATAGGCCCTTCTGAGATCTATGAAACTTTAGGAAGGCGGCGGGCCCGGCATGCATTCCTCCCCGAGTTTGAAGGGAATTGTGCTTCTGTGCTGACCCCGCCCCTCTTTCAACTATATTCTCTGTCTCAATACTAGATTAGCACTTTCCCCTCAGTGTTGGAAGCATGCATATGTCCAACCTACTCCGAAAAAAAGGAAGCCGCTACTGATCCTTCTAACTATCGCCCTATAGCTCTCACTTGTAGTTCTACCTCAAAGATCTTTTGAAACCCTTCTCAACTCTCATTCTAAGAGCATCTGTAATCTCATCTCTTCTTTCCGATCGCCCAGTCGGTCTTGTCGGCGTCAAGGCGTCTACTGGCGATATACTTTCCTATTTAACCAAATTTATGGTTTTCTGCTCTTAGGAACTACGGGGAAGAATTGCGTAGTGGCGCTTGACATATCCAAAGCATTTGACCGGGTATGGCACATGTCACTGCTCCCAAGCTCCATTCCTTTGGGTTTCCTTCTTCACTTTGTCTTACTTATGTCTAGCTTCTTTCAAGTCGCTCAATATCGGCTGTGGTTGGATGAAGGGACTTCTTTTTCTGTCAATAGGGTGTTCCTCCCAGGGTTCTGTCTTATCTCCTTACTTTATTCCACTTTTTAATTAATGATTCTTCTCACCCTGCAATCTAATTCTAGTCACTCATGATGCAAGGACGACTTGACCCTTCATTCTTCAAAAACTCATTTCAATTCTGCTCCCTCTTTTCTTCTAGATAATTGACTCTCGTCTTAATCTTCCGATCCTATTCTCGCTGACATAGATAGAATTTCCGCAGTGGGGTCGTCCTCAATCTTAGTGAAATTCAAGTTCTTTAAAACCCAACTTCTACAAATCTCCCTTTTTTAAAACACCTTCCCAACTTTCCGATCTCTTTCAACGGTTCTCTCGTCTCTCCTGTTGACAATTAAAAACATTCCTTGGCCTTAACAAAAACAAAAAAATGTCTTAAAAACCTCACATCACAATGCGCTTGTTAGGACGGCCGCAAAGGAAAACTCGAGGGGTTCTGTTTTAGACTGCCGAGATCTTTTTTTCCCTCTTCTCAGCTACTCCAGCTTTACAAGGTCTCATCCGCCTTGTATGGAGTACTGTTCATATCTGGGGGAGCTCTGGTTTCATCCGTCGCTTTTGGACAAGGTTGATCAAGGCCAAAAGGCTAGAAACTGTTCTGTACTTTTCAGTTTACTTGACCCTCTATCTTGTGCGGCGCGATGATTTGGTGCTTTATCTCTTTCTATAGCGTACCGCAAGAGGCACCTTTACCACTCCCTCATAGCACAAGGGTGCTGTGTCTGCGCATGAGTTTTGTTGAGATTATTGGTAACTCAGGCTAGTTCGCTGCAGTGCTTCCTTCTTCCTACCACCTCTGTCTGTGGAACTGCTTCCATTTTCGTTCCTGCCTGAAATTTAATCTTCCATCACTTTAAAGCCTTGTGTCTGTTCTTCCTCTGAAATAAATTTGCACTAGTGGGAGTGAAATTTTGCGTGTGCAACACCCCCTCCTGAATAGGGCTCTGCCTGTGAGTGGTTTGGCGGACAACAGTAATAAAAAAAATTCCCAGTTTCTAAAGGGATGGAGTGGAGCAAATGATTATGAGGTGTGGAAAAAAAAGAGTAGAGTGGTGGTATAAGTTGGATGGAAAAGATTATGAGTGTCCTGGTGGTAAGATTTTAATGAGTCTGGGAGAAAAAGTTTTTGAAAGTATTTGTAATAGCCTATTAAATTCTAGATCATTTAGAAAGGCATGAATATATGAAGGTGCTTAGAAGAGTTGGACCAAAATAATATGGTAAGGAGAAACCAGGCGCGATAGGTATGACAGAATACTGAATTTTTTTATAATGAAAGAGGAGAAAAGGAAAGCGATGGAGAATGTAACAGAATATGAGGTTATGAAAGTAAGTGTTAAAGGTGGCTGGTTAGGCAGTTGATTTAGGTAAAGATATGAGATTGTGTACATTTATTAGGAGGATCAAATCTGGAATCAGTACAAAAAAAGACATGGTATTAGTGCATTGTGGTGAAGGATTTTGGGAGTTCAAAACTTTTAAGGATGGGCTTATAAATGTGTGTGAAGGGTTAGGAGTGAAAGCAATAGAAAGAAGTGGATGGTGGACAAAAGAAAGAAGAGAGGATGTATCTCATGAAAGGGGGAAAAGATAGTGAAGAATTAAGAATTAATAAGAATAAATTTGGTGAGGTGATGAGATGTATTTTGTGTTGCTCAATATATCATTTTGTGGCTCAATGTCCCAAGAGAGGACAGTATAAAAGGAGAGAGGAAGTAGTAGTGCTAAGTGTGCTTGATTTTAATGTGGAAGAACAGGTAGGTGAGTAAGAGAGGGTATAGGTAGAAGAAAGAGGATGGATCCAATAAGGGATTCGTCAAACAAGAAATCTGGCTTTCTTATAGTGAAAAGTAATTGAAAGAGAAAGATTCAGTCATGAAAAATGAAGGAATATGGGCGATTGCTGGATTACAGAAAGTCAGAAAATTGTGAAAAGGTGAGAAGTGAGACTAGGCTTAGTTGGGAGGTAGGTAGTAAGAAAGACTGGTACGGTAGTAAGAAAAGAAAGGGATTGAAATGATGTGAAAGAATCTGTGATATGGCATAAATGGGAAGTATGTGTTTGGGTTCTACTTTATCAGCTGTTAAAAGATTGAAAAAATCATGTTATTATGGCGAAAAGAACTATTTTTTTTTTTGATAACAGTTGTAAAAGAGGATACCGTATACCTTGCGCTGTTATTAAAGCGTTGGATGTTAGTATAAATCTGAAAAAAGATTGAATTGAATATGTGTTTTTAATAATTTGAAAGTATAGCATGTATGCTTCGTGAAATGAAAAGCGGACACTTAAAGATTGTCGATTTAGAAAAAGGTGAGCTAGAAAGGTCTGATGGTTAAGGTGGTACAAAAAAGAAGGTTTTCTAAATGCAAATAATAAGAGAAAAGGTAGTATGTAAGTCTACATTTACAGATTTGGTCATCCAGCAAAGAAAGGTTATTGGAAACTAGTTAGGTATGCTTATAGGGATGAGATTGATGATAGAATTTAAGAAAATAAAGATAGTTGTGTAGAAAATGCAGTGACAAAATGTAATGCCACATGTTAGTTATAGGAATACTTCCTAGTAGACCATAGATGGACTTCCTTTAGCAAAAGGTTTTCAATGAAAACAATAGCAAATGCGATTTAGGTGAGATAGAGAACATAGATTTCTTGTTATCATTGATTTAGGGGACAGGTATTGTTCAAGCCTTTTGGATTAAAAAATAAAGAATCTAAAAATCAAGTAATAATAGAAAGTACAAAAAACTGCTTGCTGCAAGTCCTTGGAGTAATGGTCAATGTAAACAAACAGTGAGATTGTTAAAAAGAGTCTATGAAAAATATGAAAGATGAGGATTGTAGTAAGGTTGATCAAGAGAAAAATAAAGAGAAAGATTGTGCAGCAGTATGCGAATATAGTAGTAGAAGAATTTAAAATAGTTAGAGTCCCTATAGAAGGAGAAGAAGAAGAACTACAAAACACCGACTAGCAAAGACTTTTACAGTCCACTCAAGGCTTAGTCTGTTAAGTATTTTTGGTTATTTAATTTGTTGGATGTGTTCTACTGTTTTAAAACAAATCGGTTATGTATTTTTTGAAGTAAAGTACCTATATTATTTTACCTATTTCAATGTAATATATGAGTTTGATCACTCTAGAGCAGATCTGCTTCTAAGCAAACAAACATCATAGTAGGTAAGTTATTTTTGTTTATTTATTGTGTTGAATGTATCTCCACTGTAAATGTGACATATGAGTTTGCTTCACTCAGAACAGTTTCTGTTTCTTAAGCAACAAACATCATAGTTGCTACAAGTGATGCGTGAAATTTTGTTTTTGGATTATGTTTTTCCTTACTCAGCTTTTATAAATTTTAAAAGTAAGAATAGGACAATTGGAGTCAAAATTTAAAATTGATGAAAATTTAACGATGTTCAGATAGGAGTTGGTCAACATTTTTCAATGCTTATTTTGCTTGCTTCAGTGTTTACTGAGGAAATATTAGATAATAGTTTGGTGACTAATAGTTCTTGTATGCATGCTAAACAAACATACTTACAGAATTTTGAATTTGACCGTTAAAAGATCTTAAAAGTTCACTAGATTCATATTGATCAAGTAATAAGCTGCAGGCCCCTGATGGTATATTATGGTAGAAATTCTGAAGGCCAGGGTGTACAGCATTGCAAAAAAGCAACGTGTATTTGATTTAAGCGATCTATAATCTTATGCGGGGCCTCTCTCTCTGGCGCGCTCCCTTCTACTGAAGAAAAGGAAGGGAAGGAAGGAAGGAAGGGAAGAAGGAAGGGAAGGAAGGAAGGGAGGAGAAGGAAGGGAAGGAAGAATGGGAAAGGAAGAAGGAAGCGGAAGGAAGGAAGGGAAGGAAGGAAAGGAAGGAGGAAGGAAGGAAGGCAAGAAAGGAAGGAAGGAAAGGAAGGGAGGAAAGGGAGGAGGGGAGGAAGGAAGGAAGGAGGGAAGGGAAGGAAGGGAAGGAAGGAAGGAAGGAAGGAAGGAAGGAAGGAAGGGAAGGAAGGGAAGGAAGGAAGGAAGGGAAGGAAGGGAAGGAAGGGAAGGAAAGGAAAGGCAAGGAAAGGAAGGTAAGGGAAGAAGGAAGGAAGGTAAGGGAAAGGAAGAAAGCGAAAGGAAGGAAAAGGGAAGAAGGAAGGGTTCTAATCTATAAAAGAAAGGAAAGGTAAGGTAAAGAAGGAAAGGAAGGAAGGAAAGGAAAGGTGAAACGGGAAGGAAGGAAGAAAGGAGGGGAAGGAAGCATGCACGGTAGGGGCGTAACTCGGCAACCGGAAGGAAGGGAAGGAAAGCCCCGAAGTAATTGAACGGAGGAAGGAAGAAGGGAAGGAAGGAAGGGAAGAAGGAAGGGAAGAAAGGAAGGAAGAGAAGAAAGAAGGAAGGAAGGAAGGAAGAAGGAGGAAGAAAGGAAGGAAGGAAGGAAGGAAGGCCAAGGAAGGAAGGAAGGAAGGAAGGAAGGAAGGAAGGAGGAGGGAAGGAGGGAAGGAAGGAAGGAAGGAAGGAAGGGAAGGGAAGGGAAGGGAAGGGAAGGGAAGGGAAGGGAAGGGAAGGGAAGGAAGGAGGGAAGGCAGGAAGGAAGGGAGGCAGGCAAGGGAAGACGTAAGTAAGTAAGTAAGTAAGTAGAAGTAAGTAAGTAAGTAAGTAAGTAAAGTAAGTAAAGTAAGTAAGTAAGTAAGCTAAGAAGTAAGTAAGTAAGGCAAGGAAGGAAGGAAGGAAGGAAGGAAGGAAGGAAGGAAGGAAGGAAGGAAGGAAGGAAGAAGGAAGAAGGAAGGAAGGAAGGAATGAAGGAAGGAAGGCAGGCAGCAATTAAAGAAGGAAGCAAGCAAGGAATGAAGGCAGGAAGGAAAGAAGGAAGGAAGCAAGGAATGAAGGCAGGAAGGGAGGGAGGAAGGCAGCAAGGAAAGAAGGAAGGAAGCATGGAGTGAAGGCAGGAAGGAAGGAATGAAGGAAGGAAGCAAGGAAGGAAAGAATATATTTAGACTTTAGCAAAGCTTTTGATAAGGTTCCCCACATAAGGCTGGTGAAAAGGTTATTGCAATGCGGCATAGGTGGAGTGGTACATGGTTGGATTAAAGAGTGGTTGTGG
>JABUQX010107306.1:30000-59922 GCA_015478945.1 Trachelipus rathkii
CTGTGTTGCCAAATCGACTCGGAACGTTGTAAGGGACAGCTTCAAGATACAAGAAAATAGATTTCCTGCTAAACTGGGAAGCTTCCTACCATCATTTATTGTAAGTGCATCATAAATTCTGTAAGCACAGTGTAAAGGACAGCTCAATGCTCTGATACACTGCTCAAATATGACCCACCCAAATATATATATTGTATTTATATGTATAACTTTTGAACTAATCCTTATTTCTCCCAACTGCATTAATTATCTTTTTTTTTTATTCATTATAAGAGATTTCAGGAAAGTTTTCTAATAAGTAGTTTCAGGTTATTTTTGCTTTGTGTTATGTCAATTTGTGGGAGAGTTGATTATAGATCTTTAGATATCCTCCCCATTACGAGCAACTTGAATTCCCTCAATTAAACCGTGAGTTATATCATCAACATG
Organism: Trachelipus rathkii; assembly: GCA_015478945.1. Lineage (NCBI taxonomy): Eukaryota > Metazoa > Arthropoda > Malacostraca > Isopoda > Trachelipodidae > Trachelipus > Trachelipus rathkii. Next base: position 30,430 of record JABUQX010107306.1, read on the forward strand.
CCTTAAAAGTTTTCCTATTGCAATAACTGTCACATTTTGATATGATTTCCCTGCTCTCAAAGTATTGCAACGCTAATGAACTTTTCCCTTTATATATAGAGAGGAATCCTTATCAGATCCGAAGTCAGATCTTTCAGTACCTCCTACTTTACTGAGTTGTGGAAAGTACACACCCTACTTCCGATAGGGTATGTTTCATTTTCATACTTGATAATGAAATATCAGTACAAACTCAATATTATTTTCATTATTCTTTATTTTATTTATTTATTTATTTATTTATTTATTTATTTATTTATTTATTTATTTATTTACTTATTTATTTGGGAATTCTTGTTATTTAGTTTTAGTCCGGGTGCGAACTGTGCCATAAGAAACATTTTAAATCCTGGGTGGAAACTTCTTTTTTAGTTCCGGGATGGAACTCATCATGTTTTGAGTTCGAGTTGAATTCATTTAGGACTTTTTGTTATTTTATTTTTTCTTAGGCTGCATCGGAGGATATTTCCAGCATTGATAACCTTCACTTCGGATGGTATTTGTTGGACATCATTTGAATCAGCGAACAGCTTTTCTGTTTTTCAATTTCTGTAGATGAGTTACTCATATCTGTAAATATATAAATAAAACTATAGCAAAGTTCGCTTATTCATTTGTCGTTTGAATCCTTGGTTTATGATAGTAGCTGTAATAAAAGCAGAGATACCTCATACATTAACTTTTAGTCACATATGTAATCTTTCATATCCGCATATAATCTTTCGGAAATATACCTAACCTTGCGGAATTTTACGTAACTTTTCCCCATAAAGTTTGATTGGCCGTTAGTCGTATTAGCCTAACCTAATTGAGTTTTTATCTCCTTACGTCTCGTCCCATCTGTCACTGCCACCGTCTCTGATCTCAGAGCTCTGTCGTCGTATTTAAATGGTGTTTATGTTAGGGTAGAAACTTTTGGGAATTAGCTCTTCGGGTATTACTGTTATAGGTTTCTCGGGACGCCACTTAGACCTTCAGATTTACATGGAAAACGGCATCCTGCCACCGCTCTCCTTAACATACATAACACCAATTTTAAATTTTGTGGCGCCCGAACAGGGACGTCACGTATGTTAGGTCACATCATTGAAAACACAGTTAACTTTCTTCCTTCTATCAGATAAAACATAGAATACAGTTTACTTCCTGTGCTTTAACCTAACTCTTCGCTGGAGACAATCAAACGGGGAAGTATCTCTGCGGATATTTCATTCAGTTGCGAAAGCAAAACCTCGGCTTCTCTCGAGCCAACAAACTCGCATCCGGATAATTTTAAGGAATTATATAATCTATGCAATTACTGTTATAATTATATGACATTTTCGTCTCCTCTTATCTGAAACCTCAGCTTCTTCCTATTCATCTCATCATCATCACCATCCTTATTTAAATTAATAATTAATATTTAATATCATAATAATTTTGAAGTATAATCATATTTATGCGTTGCTAAAACTAATCTTTTTCCCTTGATAAATACAGAGTTTTTTTTGAGGGATTTCATTGGGATGGCTACCGGAGGGATGGAAATGGGGGGATTTGGTGGGGTGGATGACGCTGTTTTACGGGGGAATGACGAGGTGAGAGTTTCTGCTGCGGATAATGCGCAACAGGTGGACAGTGTGTCAGAAATGCCGCCACCAGCGTCCACACAACAGATGCAAGCCTTTATTAAGGAAAAGAGAGATATTAAGAGTATATCTACTAGTCAAACTAGTCAAATGCCAGTTGCGAACCTAGTTTCTACAGATATTGAGATTAAAGAAGATTCACCTTTAATGGGTTTAGTTGCAGACATGAGGTCTGAATTCGCTAATTTGCGAGAGCAATTTTCTCGTATCCAATCACAACCATACACTATCAGTAGTATAGTAGGCACTGATCCTTACCGTAACACCGTTCCTGCGTCAGTTACTGCAACTATGACAACGGTTACTACAGCTATGCCTTCTGCTGATCATAAATTACCATTAATAGATTTTGGTATAGATGTGGGTTCACCAGTGAATTCTCCATATTCAGATATGTTTCCAGTCACTACAGTGACCACTTTTCCAGAATATAGTGGCTCCTGCTTGCTAATAATCCTTATGTGATGAGTACTCCTACACAAGTTACTGGTCTAACTTATAGTATTCCTCAGACCGGTTTTCCTGTTTATCAACCAGTGCAAGCGCCTTTAGTCACCAGTGTGCCTGGTCGGCCGATGACAACTCCGGTTGTCGGATCAGTCCATACTGGGGTTGAAGGTGTTCCTTGCAAGAATTTCAGGGTCTTCAGAATCTTCAGAATGACAATTACAGTAGACCACCACCACAAATTTTTGCACCTGCACATTCAGATATAATGACTCGTCAAATGGAGTTATTAGCTCAATCAGTGATGTTATTGACCGAGATCGCCAGAACCTCACGAAAAGTTAAGGTCGTTGATCCTGGAAAGTTTAAGTATGAAGCCGACCAAGACTTAGTTTGCTACTTTGCTGATTTCGAACAATATACTGTTCGGCTAATTACCCGAACGCACCTCATCAATGGCTGCGTCTTCTAGGAAGACAGCTAGAAGGGTCCTTCCTAACACTGTATAACCTTTTAGTTAAAGATGACCGTAATTATGGCACGGTTAAAGAAACCCTACTTGCTTGGTACCATCAGGAAGAGAAGAGAAAGAACGATTACCAATTGCAAGCGTACCATTCCGCTTACCGAGCAAAAGGCGAAAGCATTCGGATGTTCGCTCTACGTTTAGAACATCTGGCGAAAAAGGCATACAACGGACTCAATATGAAAGAACACAAGTCTCTTCGAACTGCTTTTCTTCTCAGTCTTGAACCGTATGTAGAGAAACGACTCAACGAATACATCGCTCAGCAAGAAACAGACTCTCCAGTTCGTGTGCCATGGTCTAAAATCATCAGTCTCGCCGATGTCTATGATAGAGAATTTCAGAAAAGTCGTCCTGCACAGCCTGTACTTTCGGGATCAACTAATTCCAATTTCAGTAGATCAGAACAACAAACGGATTTGAATGAAACCATTCGAATTGATACCGTCACTCCTGGTTGGACTGACGTTCTCAAAACTACTTCCAGAAAACAAACACAGAACTCAGGTAATAACACATACACTAACAGTCGGTATTCCCTTGATAACAGAAATACAAACCGACAAAACACCTCCAAACCACAAACACAAATTGCACATCGCAGAGAGAATCACAGTCAATCTCCTAAAAACAAAAACACTCTCCGCTGCGATTACTGTGAAAATGTTGGGCATGTGATGGATGAGTGTTTTAAGTATCTGGGTATATGTGCTTATTGTCGTAAAAGGGGGCATGTACGTGCTGAATGTAGGGCTCTTCAAACATCCCACACGCGAACACAGTCCAATACCCGTGTTGTGTGTCCTTTCTGTAAAGGTCCACATGCAGGCATCAACTGCACACACAGGACACCACCACGAAATGCACAAAGAACCCCAATACAGAGGTCTTCTTCACAGTCCCGATCCCCTCAGGCCTCTGGTCAAAGTACAAACACTCACCTTAACCCTTGCGACGAATGTAATTTGGTGCATGGTGAGGGCCAATGCCAAGGTGTTACAAAAGCAATTAAAGCAATTACCAAAAACGATTCTGAACCTTTAAACTCCAATCCTCCCCAGAGTTGAGCCGCTCTGTGGATAGGAGGTTGCCGCCAAAATCAGACATAAAGCTGGCTCTTCAGGTAAATACACAGTTAAATACAATAGATGATAGTAGTTTTAGTGGTACGACAAGTAATAGTGATAATGATAAAAGTCTTCCGATGCTACACCAAGACACTCACAAAGACACTACTGATCACACACTTGCTTTCTTAAACAACATTCTGATTGATGACACTCCCACCTCTCTGAACTCGGAGGATGACATGGTAATTGACATCAATTTATGTCAAGCGGATGTTGACCCTTTAATTGTTTCTGTGGCTCTAGAAGAAGGTAATAATTCAGACTTCTATGAATGCTTGATCGATAGTGGTGCAGGAGTGAGTCTTATTAGGTCTGATGTGATAGAAAGGTTGAAAGGATGTGTGAAATTGCTGCCTTCGGAGAAAGCGGGTGTTAAGGCTATTAGCGGGTTTGGCAGAAGCGAGAGAATCCCCATTGCACATTATGTAAATTTAGGGTTAAAATTTAAGGGGGGATTTACAACACCACACCCTACTGAATTTTTTGTTGTTCCGGCAGAATTTATGCAACATTCATTAATTTTAGGGACTTGTTCATTAAGGGATAACGAATTACTACCCGACCTAGCTCAACACGAGTTGGTTCATCGGGTAGATAACAAGTTAATCGTCATAGCCACGGGAAACCGCTCCAAGAGTTCTCAATTTCATCCTCAGATTCTTACAGTCAACGTCTCTTCTGATATCAGTAGTCGGTTAGATGATCCGAATATCGATGATCTCGATATTCTGAATGATCAAGCTAACGATAAAAATTTAAGGTATATCATCCAAGGGATCAAAAATAACATTAACAGTAGGGATTGGGTGAGAATCGATAAAATGTACAAACCATATTATTCGCAATTACTTATAGAAAGAGGTTTATTATATTACAAGCCGAAGTCTGGAGGAATGCTTTTTGCCATCTCTCTGGATTTCCTTGTACACATTGTCTTGGGTCTTCACTTCTCATGTGCCCACATTGGGAGGAATAAATTATTGCAACTAATATATAAATATTTCTGGCATCCACGGGTTAACCAGGTAGTTTCTGACGTTGTGCGATGCTGCCCGATATGCCAGAAACAAAAAACTTGACACTTACGATGCTTTTATTAGTATATATATATATATATTATATTATATATATATTATTAATATATATTATATATATATATATATATATATATATATTAATATATATATATATATATAGTATTATATATATATATGTATAATATTATATATATATATATATATATATATATATATATATATTATATATATATATATATATATATATATATATATATATATATAGTATATATATACTTCAGATGAGGGAAAACGGTGTAAAAATAGGCTTGTTTTTTTTGTCAAGATTCATGAAAAATCGGAAATTTTCAAGTTACACCCATACTTTAATGTTTTTCTTAAAAAATTTGAACCTTCTTAAATGTTATAAAATGAAGAAAACATTAAAACATTGTGCAAAAATAAATATTCTTAGTAATTTTTTGAAATTTCAAATTGCTGAAAAAAAAAAAAGTTTTGATATGGTGTGTAAAACTGGTAGGTGCGTCGTTTAAGATTTATTTAATTTTTAATTTCTTGTACGTTTGTGATTTAATAATTTATTAATATTAAAAATATGTAATACAAGTTATTTTTAAACGTTTTAAAAAATAAATTTGGGTAAAAAAAAAACATGTAAAACTTAAACTTCACTAGCATTACTGAGCATCATATTTTTTGGTAAAACTTTACATTACTGTACGCCGATATCTCGAAAACTACGATACTTACAAGAAAACCAATTACATATTTAGAATCAGGGTATAAAGCGAAATATAAAATGTTATTAAAAAAAAAAAAATTAATTAAATAAAAAAAAAAAAAAAATTTTATTATTATTTTTTTAACAACATTCCTGTAATAAGCTTTATACGCTGATTCCAAATATCTATTGTTTTCTTGTAAGTATCGTATGGTCTCGAATATTGGCGTTACTATAATGTAAACGTTTGGCCAATTTTTTTGTAGGCTACACAATTATCAAAATATAACATATTAATACATACCTAGGTATTTTTACTTATATTTATAATAATTAAAGGGAAAATATATTAAAAACTAAAAAAAAAAAATTTTTTATACATGAAAAATAAAGGTTAAAAATTAGTTACCAGTTTTACCGTACAGTTTTACCCCTACCCGTTTTACCCCAAAAAGTGAAACCACTTAACTTAAAAAATAATATCACTAAATGCAATTACATACATGGAAACTCTTAATTTTACAACTTTCTATATGCCGTTAATGCGAAATGATGATCTCTTCAGTCTTAGAGATTGTGCAGACCTTAGCATTTTTTTGCAATTTTTCAAAAAAAAAAATTTTCAAATGGGGGAAATTTTTTTGAACTGAACCTCTAATTTATTGGATTTAATTTTGAAATAATATTAAAATATAGTCTTTTATCTAACAAAAAAACCTTTCCCCAATTTCATAACGGTTGCCATTATGAAAATATAGCACATTTTCTAAACTTACCCGTTTTACCCACCGAAACCAGTTTTCCCCCATTTTGACGTATATATATTATATATATATATATATTATTAGAAATATATATATAATATATATAGTACTTATATATATATATATATATTATATAACTTATTATATATATATATATATATATATAATATATATATAATATATATTATTATATATAGCCCTTTATATTTTTGTATTCCAAGATATTTGTGCAATAAACGCAACAATTATTTGTATATTTACAAATGTCCTAAGTGTTTGAACCCTTACCTTCAAAGGGTAAGGGTTTACAAAACCACTTAGGACCATTGAAATATATATATACCGTAATATATATATATAATATTATAATATATATATATATATATATATATATTATATATATATATATATATATATATATATATATTATATATATATATATATATATATATACTCTGATATATATATATTAATTATATATATTAGTATATATATATAGTATATATATAATTATATATATATATATAAATATATTTAGTATATGTTATTTTTTCGATCTCCTTTTTCATGGATAACAATGAAGCCTTGAGTTCCTCCATGATTGTGAGTAGAAGCGGAGTGGCGCAGCTTGATAAATTCCAGATGACCGAGATAGTCCACTCACCTAAATAGGATGGCGAATCGGGTGGGGTTTAGGGGTTTATTCGATTGATCGCGTTAAAATTAATACGAATTACGATTTATTCACTAGGTCTATGAAAGAGGCCCCCCAAGTAGTATCTCTTGTTGTTGCATGCAACCCCGAATCCTACTTGTTTGGTCCCTTGTAATACGCACGCAAAGTTTGAATTTAAAATCCTTTAACACTTTAAACACTGTTTTAAGAATCCACGAAAGGGCATTCGTCTTAAACTTAAACCTAAAACAAGATTAAATTCAACTATAAATGAAACTGCACAATAATAAAGAAAAGGGGGAATAAGGGGAAAAGGGGAATTCCACTACGAGGTGGAAACTTCAGACGATTAGATTGCTGATCCGTTACTTGATGATTGACGTCCTCTTCTTCCTCCTCTTCTCCTTCTTCATCCTATAAATATTAACACACTTATACCTTTTTCTTCTCCTCCCACCTCCTTTCCAACTTTTCTTCACTTCCTTCCCTCCACATGTCTCCTCAAAACCTCCATCTTCACTCCCTCCTTTGTCAGTGGGTCCGCCAATTGTTTCTTTGCTTCCACCCATCGAACATCTTTAATCAGACCCTCTTCTAGAGCTTGTTTTATGTATGCAATATCTATTTGAAGTCTCATATTGCTCACTTTTGACGTGGAATGTATTCCGTCCACCAAGGTCTTAGAATCAGAGTATATCCAGATGTCAAGTGGTTCCTTCCCTATTACTTCCTCCCACCAAGCGTTGATGAGGATACCGGCTTCCATCCCTTCGATTAAACCAAGAGTCTCCGCTTCCATCGTAGATCTTGCTTTCCTTTTCTCCATTTTTGATTTCCAAAAAATTGGACTGCTTTTTCCTGACTCATCTACCAGGCTCACAATATATCCGATTTGGGGACTCCCCGGGTCTTCATCGATCACCTTTCTCATAGAAGCGTCCGTATAGACAACAATCTTTAAATTTCCCTTGAGATTCTGAATCCGTATCTCCCAATTCTCATTTTTACTTTTCTCGATAATGCATATGAGTTTCCTCATATCCTCGGAAGTTCCACTTTTGCAGTATCTGCTCATATGACTCACTGGGTAGGCCAAATCTGGACGAGTGTGTTGGCTTGCCCAGTTCATTTTTCCAATAAGTGATCTATACTTCGTCATTTCCCCTTCTTGTAGGCGAGTGTGTCCTTTGTAGTCTCTCTTGTCAGGTATCTCTATGTTCCTCACATATCCCGTTTGTGATAGGAGGATTCCTTCTTTATCCACCTTCACATCCACTCCGATATAACGGAACTCTCCCTCTTCTTCGCCTCCCACTTTCAATCTATGTTTTAATCTATTTATTACTGACCGACAAAACTCTTCTGACCCTCCGTAGCAAAAATCGTCGACATGGGTACACATTATACCCGCGAGTTTCCCTTTTTCTCTCCAGTAGAACATCGTAGGTTCCAGTTTACTCCTGATCCCTCCCAAATCCTTTAGGATCGTAACCACACTCTCATACCACGTTCTGGCAGCATCTTTCAACCCGTAAACGGCTTTCCTTAGTTTCCATATACATCCTTTTGTTTCGTCTTCTAAAGGAGGCCTCACCCACACATCTCTTTCAATTCTTTTCCCTTGAAGGTAAGCCGTCTTTATATCGATTGTCCTACACTCCCATCCATAAAAACACATGATGGTCATGCAAAATTTCATAATTTCCCCAGAACACGTTGGGGCATCAGTCGCAAAAAGTCCCTCTTTTTCTTCGTATCCTCTCACCACCAATCGCGCTTTCCATATTTTACTTCCATTTTTCATCTTTTGTCCGATTACCCATTTCAATGAGAGTGCCTTTTGTCCCGTATTCTCTACCACCTCATAAACGTCATTTTTCTTCCAACTAGTTAATTCCTCTCTTTTTGCTTCTTCTATTTCTTCTTCAGGGAAGTTACCGTACCATCCCTCTGTATTCTCTTCATCTTCTATCTCCTCTCCGCCCACATTTTCTCTCTCCTGGCTTGTTTCCTCCTCCTCTTTTATATTCTTATACTCCTTGAAATCTATCCATTGGGGTCTACCATCTCCAACATCTATGACGTTGAAACATTCATTATACTTTTTACTGGTGGCTTTTCCAGCTCTACTAACTATTTGAAATACTCTTTTTTCTCCATTATCTTTTTTCTCACATATATACCTTTTTCCTTGTTTAAAAGTATCTTTTTTCTTGGGAGTCATGGGGATCTCTTCTGTCTCTTCTGGTAGATCTTCTTCTACATTTTCTCCTTCATCTTCACTACTGGATTCGTCTTCTAAGTATTGTCTTGCAGACCCCATCCCTCCTCCATCTACATTCCCTTTTTCTCTGGATTGTTCCTCACCTACTTCTTCCTCATCCTCCTTGTGGGGTAATCTCCCTAGTCTCGTGATATGTACTCTATTGATTTCTCTAATAGTTCCTCCGTGTTTCACGACCACTGTTTTCCCTAATCTCCCGACAACTTCCGCAGGTCCTCTCCATTCTCTTTCTCCTTCTCTTTTATAATATACCTCTTCTCCCGGTATCGCTAATTCGAGATGATGTTCCCTCACATTTTGTCGGAGTGCTCTTTTAATTTTTTCCTCAGATTCTTGTCTAATGTGTATTTCTCTGGCTTTATGAAGGCCAGTCAACACATTCCTCAGCATCGTACTCTCTTCTCCTTCCTCCAAAGTTCCAACCCTTTCTTCTTCTCCCAATCTAGTAAGATTGGGTAAACCAGTGTTCCTGCCAAAAACAAGATGGTTAGGGGCAAACCCATTTGCATCTGACAGACTATTTTTCGCTGCCACCGACCACATCAATCCTATTTCGAGATGGATCCCTTCTTCTCTCAACTTCCGGATAGAGTCCTTTAAAAGTCCTACCATTCTTTCACATAAACCGTTGCTAAAAGGGCTCCTTGCTGCACTTTTTGTTTTATCCCAAATCTCTCAGTCATTTTCTTCATTTCTTCATTGGAGAATTCCAGTCCACTGTCACTAAACAATTCTTTTGGGGCACCAAATAAACTGATCCATTTTTCCATAATCCTCTTTGTAATTTCTTCTGGTTTCTTGCTTTTTATCCAGCTTGCCTGGCAATAACGCGTTGCGCTGTCGATCATCACTAAGAATTTTTCTCCATCCAACTCCCCCAAATCCATACAGACTACATCATTAAACACTCTTCCCAACGGAAGTCCAACGATCGGTCTGGCTGGAGTCCTTTTAAACCGGATGCACACATCACAACTTTCTTGCATGTCTTCTAGACTCTGTCGTATACTTCTTCTTTCATCTTCTTTTAAGGTATCTTTTTCAAATGCGTCGAGGATCAGTCTCCACAATTTTTCAATCCCAGGATGACCAAATTGTATGTGAAGTTTCCTTAACGCTTTCTTCCTGTTTAGAGAATTTCTCAAATCTTCTTTGGTGTTCTCTTGATACCAAACGAAATTTTTATTGAGTCCTTTTCTTAGTTGTATCATTAGATGTCCTTTCCTATTCTCCCGACATTTTACTCCCTTTTGTTGCAGAACACCTATGTCTATTTCTTTTCTTCTCATGTCTATTTTCATGTCCATCCGTTCCATCGTCTCCTTTCCCACAAGCCAAGGAATATCTCCCCTTACCACTTCAGTTCTCATGAGAAACTCATATCCACGGATGTTGCATGGTATGTTAATTATCTTACAAACATGATACTCTGTTTCACCAAAAACATAGGTTCCTTCCTTCTCCTCCACTGTCTGCAACATTTCCTTTCTTTCACTCCCAGACAAACTCCCTACTATCCTGCCTAGTCATCTCTCCCCAATAACTGATGTCTTACAACCAGTGTCAATTAAGGCCTCAAGATCATCATATGGCCCCGATGTTTTCTCTTCTTTTTCGTAACTGCAGTAGACATCTTTTTTCTCACTTCTTTCTCTCCCTTCATTCTGTCCTATATTTTTGTTCTTGAATCCTTCATTTTGAGGGGTTTCTGTCCTCATCCTCACTCCCTTACCTCTGTGAGGACACTTGAAGGCGAAATGGTATTCCGATCTACAAATTATGCATTTTTTGAATGACCCATCTGGATATTTAGGGTTTTTTCCTTTATTTTCTCACTAAACCAGCCACAAGTTTCTTCTTTCTTTTTTTCCTCTCCGATATTCATCTCATATAGAGTAATAAGAGCCATTTTAAAGTCCTTAAAGTTCCAGTCTCCTTTTCCGCAATACGATAAAGTAAGTTGTTTCTGTTCATTGGTAAGATTCGCTGCTTCAACTACATGACAGCAACGTAAATCTTCCACCAGAAACCCACTGCCGCAGACCAGGCGACATTCTCTCTCCTGTATTTCGTATCGTCCCATAAAATCTCTCATCCCTTCTCCTTTATTTCTTTGTATTTTAAAATACTTGCTTATTTTATCGAACTTATCTTGCGTCCTTTCCCTGCCAAATTGTTCATCCAATCTTTTAATTATTGCTTCTTTTCCTCCTACTGATTGTAGATCTTCCATAGAAATATCCTGCACAAATTTGAATGCCCTTTCTCCTAAACTTAACATGATTTCTACTGCCGGATATTCTATTTTCTTTCCTTCTGCGAGAAACCACAAATCTATGAGTTTTTTCCACATTCCATAGTCTTCTCCTTCGTTTCCTTCCCACCGGGGACATGTTCGCTTTGTGGTTCTTCCTTTTTCCTTTCCTTCCGTTATCTTTTCGATCTCCTTTTTCATGGATAACAATGAAGCCTTGAGTTCCTCCATGATTGTGAGTAGAAGCAGAGTGGCGCAGCTTGATAAATTCCAGATGACCGAGATAGTCCACTCACCTAAATAGGATGGCGAATCGGGTGGGGTTTAGGGGTTTATTCGATTGATCGCGTTAAAATTAATACGAATTACGATTTATTCACTAGGTCTATGAAAGAGGCCCCCCAAGTAGTATCTCTTGTTGTTGCATGCAACCCCGAATCCTACTTGTTTGGTCCCTTGTAATACGCACGCAAAGTTTGAATTTAAAATCCTTTAACACTTTAAACACTGTTTTAAGAATCCACGAAAGGGCATTCGTCTTAAACTTAAACCTAAAACAAGATTAAATTCAACTATAAATTAAACTGCACAATAATAAAGAAAAGGGGGAATAAGGGGAAAAGGGGAATTCCACTACGAGGTGGAAACTTCAGACGATTAGATTGCTGATCCGTTACTTGATGATTGACGTCCTCTTCTTCCTCCTCTTCTCCTTCTTCATCCTATAAATATTAACATATATATATATTGGATATATGAAGGGAGAGAAAGAAATCGCAATATATATATATATATATATATATATATATATATATATATATATATATATAAAGAAAGAGTTAGCATATATATATAAGTTATATATATATATATATATATATATATATATATATATATATTACACTGTATATATATATATATATATATATATGTTATATGTTAAGATATATATAGAGCAGAAAGATATATGCTATATATATATGCTATATATATATATATATATATAAGAGCATATATATATATATACCGTATATATATATATATATAGCAGTATATATATAGAAGAGTAAAGAGTAGAGTTATGTATATATATATATATATATATATATATATATAAGATATAGTATATATATATATATATATATATATATATATATATATATATATATATATATATACTTACTTTGTCACCCCCACTCCCCTCCTATGAGAAGTGGGCAACCTCTAGGAACTTTGTCACCATCGCCGGCCATGCTCAGAGATCCGATAATTTTAATCTATTGAAATTGTTTCTAATGCCCTCCAAGACGTGGCAATCAATTATGAGTTGTTTGTGTTGTCGATGGTCTTTTAAATGCATTTTTGACAGTTAGGGGAGGGATATCCAAAATAATCAAATTTGTATTCCTGAAGGTGCCCAGAGTCTAGCCGTGAAAGCTTTACCTGTGTTTGATTTCCAAAGTTTTTCACTATTGGAGAGTTCTGGAGGACACGCGTGAAGTACAGTATTGTTTGGGTATGTGAAGATAGTTTCCTGGGTCATTTGTGTGTGAATGTGTTTAATGATATGAGCGTCGGTGGTGGTGGAGGCACATTGTTTTATATTTTATGATTACAAAAGTTGTTGTCCACACAGATGGAAAAGAGGATCCATTTCAGATCCTGTTATACAGATCCAGCAGGAATGCTTATGCAGACGGTTGAATGTGATAGCATTATGTAAGAGATTATGTCCAACTTTGCATTTTGCCAGTGCAGTTTGATACTTTGGAAGTGTAAAAAGATTGTTATAGGTATGAACTTTCCCTTTTCCTGTTGAAAAGTCCTATGTTTCAGTGTTAATTCTTAATTTTTGAAATATTTCAAGTTAGTTGGAAGAGCTCGAGTGACTAGCAAAACTAAAACCTCATGCATCTACAATAGCTGCTAGAGCAGAGATCATAGCTGAGGACTGTCAGTGAAGAACTGTTAGAGCACTTGAAAATTCTTTTTCTGTGCCAACATTTCATACTGTGGAGCTGACAAATGCTTGAAGTTTGAAAATATTGTTTGCACATTTGGGATTGATTCAACAAGATCTTGCACTGCTTTGAAAATTATCATGTTTGGGGTGGTGCAGGTCCGCTTATATTGCCTGTAGAGTTTTTCTTCATCATCAACTTGTGAACACTCTTGGGACCAGCTACCCATTGCCTACATGCGGGAGACCGCAGGATGCAAGTTTCTCTCACTCCTACTGATCAGAGCCATAGATTGTAGAGTTGGAGGGAAAATTTTGGTTTACTTATGTGCTGAAAGAGTGCGTTTCAGGGAGTTGACCACACATGTGTCCACCACCTTGGATCACATGGGTTGCAATGTCTTCACATCAATTTTGTTGACATTTCCAACTCTAGACCTGTTTACTGTTGTACTTCGCACTTTCTAGCCATCTATGTTCTATGAAATGTTCCATCTTTGAATTTCCTCCAGGATTTAATTTCACTTACTTTAAAGGTTGCATCTTAACTCACCTGAGAAATTTATGTTAGGGTGTGACTTTTTTTATTTTTATTTTTTATTATTTTTTTAATGTGTAAGTTTGTTGGGTTCTGAAATGTGAGAGAGCAACTTATATGGATGGGTTAATGTGTCCCATGTAATCAGAATCAATATTTGTATGTTTGAAGATTAACAGTTGTGGTGAGATCTAAAACATAATGTGGCTGTTTATGATTTGTATACTTTTGTATAGATTAGAAAATGTTGGAGAGGTTTGGCTCTTACATTAAATAGGTATTGAGATATATTTGTATGATGTTCGTGTTTCCAATTTTTTAGGTGTGGTTGAGTTTAAGAGGGATTTATGTTTTGCAGATCTTTCTGTAACATAGAGTAGATGATGATTTTAAATTTTGTGAGGTTTTAAAAAGTATTGCGATAGGGGTAAGCAGGGCCTTTGTTACTGATATTTAATGAAATTTAATTATTAACTTCTTATAGCTATCAGTTTTTCAGACTCTAAGACATCCTCTTCAAATTTCTGTATATTTCCACCCTAATTTTCAAGTGATATATGTTTGTAGCATTTTAGTTTTTTCCTAAAGGTTCTATTTTGGCACTGTTTTGTTTCCTTCAATAAAAGATATTTCTTCTCTGTAAGCAATTTTTAAATTTATAGAACTTACTATGTAGTTTGTTTTGCAAATAAAATATATAAATAATCTTTTTAGTGTAGCAGTTTCTTAGATCTGTGCTATGAATGCCTTATATTTATATATATCATCATCATCATTATCCACCTTTTTTCCCCAAGACTGGGGGTAAGGTGTGTGACTCATCGCAGTCAGAAAATCCACCCTAGAGCTTCATGTCATCTTGTCAGTGTGGGGTTCATCCCTTGGCCCAGGTGGGCCACAACCATACCCCCTAACAAAACCCTGCCATCCACTCCTCTTATGGACCTTTTTTCTCGCCTCTGCCAAACTCATATTTCTCTCCTCCAGGCATTCCTTTGTGTGTAATCCACTTTTTCTTTGATCTCCCAGTCAGTCGATTCCCAACACATACACCACTATACATCCGTTATAAACCAATAAACTTTCCATCCATCCTCTCTCCCACGGGGCTCATACAGTATACTTATTTCAATTTACTCTCATTTATTCCTCTCATTTATTCCCTTGCTTCAACCACCGACTCAACTTCTCTAATACATTCATTCATCATTTTATCAATTCTTCTCACACCTAACACGCCCCTAAGATTTCCCATCTGAACACATTGTACCTTAGATCTATACTCTTATTACGAGGACCATCAGTCTAACTTAGACTAACATTTAACACGAGTAACCAACACACCCTCCATGTAAGACCCTAGCCACTGCAAGATCTTGAGTCCCTTTACATCCACCAACGATTTAATTGCATCAGCCACCTTCCTGCCATTCACACAGCTTTCCTACTACACTTTGCGATCATCGTTCCCTTTTCTCCCAACGTATATCCTAAATATTAGTAACTTAAACACTTGTATCCAGCTGACTCACCATCTAACATAAGCTTCCACACTGAGGACTGGCCCTCCACTCACAACCATAACACCTTACTCTACATCTACGTTTACTTTCAAACCCCTCCTTTTCACCCCCTTCTGCCAAAATCCCTCTACCAATCCCGTCAAAACTCATTCAGAATTCACCAGACAATACCAACATCATCCAACAATATAGGTAGGGCACCCTTCCACTCTCTCCATTCTCATTCATTCAAACATATCTCCACACCCACCTCTTAATTCTTTCATAAGCCCATCCATATATAAATGAATAACCAAGGAGAGCGATAACACACATCCCTGCTTACTCCACTATAGATATTTAAACCAAATCACTGTTCAACGGCTACATTTATTCCTGTGCACAGTTCACCTATCCTCATACATACTTTTTGATTCCATTCAGAAAGCCTCACCAAAACACATAGTATCGACTAACAGCCTGGCCATAAAGCTTTTTCCCTATTATAACCCCTATTCAATACACCTGTTGCAAATCCATAAACCTAAACACCAATTTCATTTCTCTTCTCTCTCATTTTCTTTATCATTTGTTTCAAAGTAAAGATCTGATCCACATATCCTCTAACCCACTCCTAAATGCACGTTCTTCACCAATTCAGCCCTTCAGTCACGTCGACGCACTTCTTCTTGACCAAAATACCAGATATATCTTCCCCTACAACACTCAATAAAACTAATTTCCCCTATAATTCCTACAGCTCCCTTTCATCTCCCTTACCTCTCTATAGACGTACCTCTCTCAATCCCTTCGGGAACGGTATACCCTCCATAAAACGCGTTGTTATACTTTCAAATCAATCAATCATCATCTCGCCTCCACTCTTGTTTATCATTTCACAGTAATTTCATTAACCGTTAGATTTACTATTCTTCGAACTTTCTCACTCTTAACCCATACCTCTCGCTTAATATAGTATACTATATATATATAGTACTATGAAATAGTATTATTATTATTTTATATGATATTATATATCTATATACATATATATTGATATATATACTATATATATATATATATAATATATCATACGGTATATATATATGATATAATATATCATTGCAGGTTTTGTTTTTTTTGGAAATCTTAATTTGACTAGAAATTAAAGCACCAGGGCTCTAAATATCTTTATTCTTAATAGCAATTATTAAGTATTATAAACTATGTTATATATTTTAAATTCTTTTTTGCGTGTATATATTATGGGTTATGTTATATATTGTGTTATGCGTATGTGAATTTTTTTTTTTAACATTATGTTTACTCTACCCTATGTATATATATATCGTCTAGAATGTGTTATTGTTTGTTATAGTATATTATAATACTATTTTTGTATGTACATTATATATACTTATATATCAGTATTATTTTATTTTTTTTTATCGCCTTGATGATGGCGATGTTATAACTCCTGAAACATCACAATCAATTTAAGAATAAAGAAGTTTAGAAGCGCTGGGTGCTTTTTTAAATGGTCAATAACATATATGCTATATACTATATATATATATATATATATATAATAGACGTATAGTATATAGGGATGCCGCCGGAGCCGGAGACTCAGACCAAAGGCTTCCACGGTCAAGCCGCTGTACTTGAGTCGCACTGGGCCCCTGTACGTACTATATATATAACGTATATAATATATATAGCATATACGTAGTATATAATACTACGTTCTGACCGTCTTGAAGTCTCCGGAACGCACTGGAAACAGCTGGCGAAGATAGAAATGAGAAGACCAGAAAAGAAGATTGGAAGAGCTATTTTAAAGCTCCTCCAAAATAGTTAAGCCGTGCGAATTCAGAAGAAAGATTGTATGTAGGAAGAGTAAAACTTTAATTCAAATTTTCAGTAAATACACTTTCTACTGTGTATATATTTCATATATTATTTGCAACTTTCCGAATTGAAAATCAAATTAATTAACTGCACTAAAACAAAATTATATTTTATAAACATTTCAATAAGAGGAGCAAGAAGAAAATTTTTGTATTTATGTCTTCCCGTTAAAAAATAGATGATGAGTGAAAAAAAGAAGAATATTTGGCAAAAGCTAGAAAATTTTCTTAATTCTGTTTGTTTTGATAAAGAATGAAAGATAAAATATGGCTTGGATTTATAAATTTGGAGTATAGGATAGAATTAGTGCAAAAGTCAGTGGAAGATGATTGTGTTTCAAAGAAGATTTGGCATGTTTTCGTCGCCTGGTCCAGAACGCTGATGAAGAATTTCTGTGCATGTTACTTAGGGCGACAGGGGCTAGCAACCCGGTCCTTTCTTCTCTTTTATTACTCTTGCGACAGCGTGGATTCTTATGCCTAGAAGCACAATTCATCTGGAGCGGAGAACTCTGGCCGAGAACGAGTTTTGAGCCTAATGGAACGCAAGACTGGCGTAGTTCTACTGGAAAGGGCCAAGAAACCTCTACCTAGTTTGTGTTTTTAACTGCGAGGACTGGCATGGAAAACACATTTACGCCGAGAAAGGTTTCTAGAGTGTTCTAAGGTTAAGAGTTTCGGCCAGAGGAGAGACCTGGTTCAACTGACAGCGCGAAGCCCTCTCTGGAGTGATTATAGATTATACGATAATTATATATATTAGTATATATATATATCAATAGTATATATATATATAGCTTATACTATATATTATATATAGCATATACATATATATATATAGCATATACTATATATATATAATATAGTATATAGTAGTATTACATATACCGTCCAACATGTGGGCGAAAAACTGCGTTTCGGTGTAGGTACAAACGGGTAAGTTTTTAAAAATGTGCATGATATTTTCATAATGGCAACCGTTAATGAAAATCTGGAAACTGTTTTTTTGTTAAGACTAAAAGGCTATATCTTTAATTATTATCTTCAAAATTAAATCCAATAAATTAGAGTTATACAAGTCAAAAAAAATTTCCCCCATTTGTAAATTTTTATAGTTTGAAAAAGTGCCAAAAAAAAAGCGAAGTCTGTTACAATCTCTAAGGACTGAGAGATCATCATTCGCTTAAAGGCAGTAAGAAAGTTGTAAAATTAAGACGGTTCCATGTATGTAATTTGCATTTATGTGATATTTATTATTTAAGCTTATTAAGTTGTTTCACTTTATGGTATAAACCGGTAGGGCGTCAAACTGGTGACGGGGGAAAAAACTGGGTAACTATATTTCTTAACGGTATGATTTCATGTATAATATTTTTGTTTTTTATATTTAATAATATTTTCCTTTATTTGTATAAATAGAAGTATAATACCTAAGAGTCATGTATTTATATTACCGTATATTATATATTATATTTTGGATAATATGACGTAAAAAAAATTATAGCGCACTTTACATTATAGTACGCCAATATCTCAAGACCTACGATACTTACAAGAAACCAATTACATATTTGCGAATCAGCGTATAAAGCTTATAATACAGTAATGTTGTTAAAAAAAAAAAATAATAATTTTTTTTTTGTTTTATTAATATTTTTTGTTTTTTTTTTTTTTTAAACAACATTTGATCGTAAAAGGCTTTATACGCTGATTCTAAAGATGTAATTGGTTTTCTTTAAGTATCGAGTTTTCGAGATATCGGCGTACAGTAATGTAAAAGTTTTAAACAAAAAAATATGATGGCTCAGTAATGCTAGTGCTAACAGTTTACAGTTATTGAATGTTTTTTTTACCGAAATTTATTTTAACACGTTTAATACTTGTATTACTTATTTTTATTAATTAAATTTAGAAGTCACAAACGTACGAGAAATAAAATTAAATTACATTTTATACCGCGACACTCGTACCCGTTTTACCCCAAAAAAAAAATTTTCACACCAGCATTTTTCAAAAAAATTATAAAAAATTTTATTTTTTCACATTTTAATACTTAATTATTTTTTAATTACCATTTAAGGAAGGTTTGCAATTTGAGAAAAAAAACATTTAAAATATGATGGTGTAACTTGAAATTTCGATTTTTCACGACTCGTCAAAAAAAAAAAAAAGCCCAAATATTACCCGTTTTCCCCCGTTATGTTATATATTATATAATATATTATATATATATATATATATATATATTATATATAATTATATTATAATATATATATATATATATATAGTATATATATTAACAGAAATCAGGGAATATGATTTTGAGACTGAAAATGCCTCTGTAAAGGACTTACTGGACAATTCTGTAATAGTTGAAGATAATAAAAGAATCTCAGATGAACAGAAAAAGAAGATAATTAAGTAATATATATATATATATATATAATATATTGTATATTATTTTATAGTATATATATATATATAGATATAGTGAGTATAATATATATAATATATATATATATATATATTATATATATATATATATATAAAATTAGATTACTAGATATTATACAGTATATATATAATTTAAAAGATTAACTTAATTAAACTAAAGATTAAATGTTTAAATTTACTAAACTTATTAATAATTAGGATTTACTAATTTTATCAAAATAATTAAAAAGGCAATTTGTGACTAAAAAATCAAAAAAATCATTGATTTTTTATTTTTTTTTTATTTTTTATTTTAAAAAATAATTAAAAAAACCCAACCCTGGTGCTTGCAAGCAAATATTTATCAGCCCCACCCTCATCAGTCGAGAGTTAGGCGTATTTTTTAAGTCTAGGTGAGAATGTAAACCACCCCGAAAAGAACAGTCTCTCGCCAGATATAGCCCGACGGGGTAAGAATGGAAGGATTTCACTATTTGAAGGATTTTGAATTTGAGTAATGAAGATATCTATTCTTTATCTTAAAGGAGTAGGAGTGTATTATTATGTCATGTTTGAATAATAGCGTTTTTTGTATTTTACTCTTTTCAGTGATTAACTGAGGTCTTTTTTCATCGATTTTTATCTGATATTGTAGCTAGTTAAGAAGAACATCTTCTTGTTAGAATTGTTAATCATGATTCAAAACAAAAACCAGATATATATATAACTACTTGAGTGTAAAATGAAATGGAAATATTTTTATTGAATAAATCAACAAATATTAAAAGTTGATTAATATTATATTTACATTTATTATTTTTGAAAAGATACTATTTTAATTTAGTAAAATAAATAGACTTGGGCACAAGCTAAATATGAAATAAATGACTAAGAGTCCAAACCACGGGAAAAGAAGACTCCTAAGCTCTGAATAGCCAGTACAACAATTTTATCCTGTATTTCTGTGTATTATTATATTAATTAAAGTATTGGTATCATTAGTATTGACACCTAAAAAAATAGAGTACAACGAGTATCAGCCTCTGTTTCTCCGGTATGAGGTACATCTCTATTCTCTTAACCTATATATATAATATATTACTATATATATATACTATATACTATATAATATATATATAGTATATATGTATATACTACATATACTTATAGCCTAGTATATATATTATAACTATATATATATACTACGTATACTACTATATATCATTAGTAATAATTTATTAAATCAATAAATTGCATCAACTGATTAATTAAATTGATAATCTCTTATTTTAGTCAAAATGTTTTTTCTAAATTAATATTATTATTATCACCTCATTAATGATAAGTATATTTCATCTATGTAATAAGCACAATTCATCAATGTTAGTTTCAAATCAATTTTCAATAAAATAAATAAAATAACAATTATTCACTTGGAACTTCCTGTACAGTATGTAATATAATTTAAATAACTTTAAATAATAATTAATATTTACTAATTACTTATTAATTAGGTAATAATTAGGATTACTTACTAATGTTCTATCAACAATAATATTTAAAAGGCGAATTCTATGCCTAAAAAATCACACCAACCGCTGATATAAACTATTACCGGTATATACTATATAGGTATATATATATATATATATATATGTATACATTATATATATATATAATTTCTATATATACTACTATATATATATATATATAGTAACTATATAAGTATATATAATATATATAATAATATATATATAATATATATATATATATATATACGCTATATATGAAGGGAATGCCTAGAGGAGAGTTAATATGAGTTTGGCAGAGCAATCACAGGTGAGAAGCTCAAAAGTGTGGTATCAATAAGGAGTGACTGATGGGGTTTTGTGAAGGGTATGGTTGTGGCCCACCTGGGCCAAGGGATAAACCCCACATTGACGAACTGATTGCCATAGTGAGGTTCGGTCACGGAGTCTAGGTCTGGATTTTCTGACTGGCAAACGAGTTCGTCACTAAAAAAGTTATAAGGGCTGGCTTTCTTTTCACTCACGTGTCATTATTCTTCTTACTATCATGTTTCCCATTACATGTTATGCACCTTACCCCCGCTCTTTGGGTGAGAGAAAAGTGAGTCAATATATACAGGGTTCGCACGCATTGGGGACAATGCGGTCGATTGTCCCCAATGGGTTTTTTCAGAAAACCCACATTGAAAAACCCGAAAAAACCCAAAATTTGGGTTTTTTCAAAAAAAAAATTTATAGAAAAATAAGAAAAAATGTTTTTTTTTAAAAGAGTTAAGTTTGGAAATTAAACCGAATACTACCATGTTTCCCTCGTTAAATTTTGAATTCAGTTCAAAAAAAAGTTTAATTCCTAAGAAATGTATTATTTGTTTCATTTGGAATCAATCACCTTCATTTATTAAGACGAAATTAGTTATATTTCTGACAAGCTTTGCTGTGCGCCTTGTGAGTTATTACCAAGCCTGCTTTCTTAGCTGTGACCAGACTATGGCCAACAGTCGAGACACCCTATTCAATAGAGGCAGAACTGGGGGACAGCTTTAAAGATCTGAGCAGAATATCAGCAATCCTTTTGGCAAGAGCATTGTTGTTTGTATGTGTCGTTTTTCCATAATTTTCTTCCCGCCACCCCGATTTTTAGTTTTTTTTTGACGTGACACGCGGAGGACAAAAAAGAAACCAGTGAAAAACCCAGAATTTTGGGTTTTTTCAAAAAAAAAATTAGTAGAAACAATAAGAAAAATGTTTTTTTTTAGAGTTAATTTTGGAAATAAACGACTATACATTTATCCCTTTAAAATTTTTATTCATTACAAAAAAATTTTAAATTCCCTAACAAATTATTTATTTGGTGTTTCATTTGGAATCACCTTCCATATTATTAAAAAATTTATATATTTTGACACGCTGCTTGACGCCTTTTGTACACCAAGCCTGTTTCCTAGCTTAGACCAGATATGGCCAAATGTCGAGAACACCCTTTCAAGAGGCAGAACTTGGTGGACAGCTTAAAAGATCTGAGCAGAATATGCAGAATCCTTTTGGCAAGAGATTGTTTTTTGATGTTCGTTTTTCCATAATTTTCACCATTCTTGCGGAAAGGGGGGGAACCAACGAAAAAAAAAAAAAAACACCCTTGAAATAAACCCAAATTTGGGTTTTTCAAAAAAAAATTATAGAAAAATAAGAAAAATGTTTTTTTTTTTAAAAGAGTTAATTTGGAGAAATTAAAACCATATACATTTTCCTTTAATTTTAAATTCATTCAAAACACAATTTAATTCCGTACAAATTATTTATATTTGGTGTTCATTTGGAATCACCTTCATTTATAAGAAATTTATATACTTTGACAAGCTTGCTGGCCTTTTGTACACCAAGCCTGTTTCTTTCATTCAAATTCAAATTAATTAATTCATTCAAAAAAAATTTAATTCCCTAACAAATTATTTATTTTGGTGTTTTCATTGGAGTATCACTTCATCTTATTAAGGAAATTTTATATATTTTGACAAAGCTTGCTGGGCGTTTGTACACCAGCCTGTTTCTTAGCTTAGCCAGATATTGGCCAAATGTCGGAGACACACCTTTTCATAGAGCAGCAACTTGGTGCTGGGGACAGCTAAAGATCTGATGCAGAATATGCAGAATCCTTTTGGCAAGAGATTGTTTTTTGATGTTCGTTTTTCCATAATTTTCCACCATTTTGAAGGACAAGATTTATATGTTCTTAATAAAGTTTCATCGAACATAGAGGATGGAAAAAAACTGTTATCTTTAATAGCAAATGCCATGAAAGGTGCGAAATATTCATGGTTGTATAACTTCAACCAGGATTCAGCTTCATCTTGCTGCTGACTGGATTATATGATATTATTTAATTACTATCATATACTAATATATATATATATATATATATAGTATATATATACTAATATATTATATTATATATATAATATATAATATATATAGTATAATATATATCTATATAGTATATAGGCTTATATTCGATTCATTAGAACAGCAAAAATACTCATTTTCTTTCAATCTCGGATATCTCGAAAAACACTGGTTTATGCTAAGGGTTTATTATAAGTGTATTCAGCTTAAATTTTCATTACATAACCCATTATGTTAGGATCCAGAAGGTTGGCTACATAAAAGAATGGTTTTCTAAAGCCATCTCCATTCGTTTTCTTTAATTGCTTTATGTAGGCAGTTAAATTTCCGGATAACATTTGGCATTTTTTTAACAAAAAAATTTTAATTTTTTAGACCTGATGATGATGTTATGTGAAACTCGACAATAAGTTAGAAAAAGTAATGAAAACTTTAATATATAATATATACTAATATAGTAATATACTATAATAGTCTATAATATAATTATATATATATATATTACATATAACAGTATAAGTATATATATATATACTATATACTATAATATATATAATATATATATCTCCTATATATATATATATAGTAGTACTATACTATATATATATATAATCAGTATATTAGTATAACCTAGCGTAAAGTGAGGTTAACCCCAGTTTTTCAAAATCTAGTTGCAAAAACAAGAATCACTGAAGAAAAAAAACCATGCGAAAAAAACCCAAAAATCTGAGTTTCTTTCTGTCTTTCTTTTCTTAAAAAACGAAAAAAAACCCTGGTCGTTGGGTTTTTCGAAAAAACCATTTTTTGCAAGACCCTGCAACGTATAGTATATACATATAATAGTATATATATAATATAAGTGATATCGTATATATATATATATATAGTTAGTATTATATATATATATACTATATATATCATATATAGATATCTATATAATATATATATTTATATATAAATATAAATATATATATATCATTATATATATAAGTATATATTAAGTATATATATACTATAATAATAATAGTATACTATACTTTAGTATATATATACTTATATAGTACTGAATATATATATATATACCGTACTAATAGTTATCATATATCATATATAATATATATAGGTAAATAGTATTAGTATATATATAATATATATATATATATATATATATATATATATATATATATATATATATATATAATATTTTTTTAAGGAAGAAAAGCGATGTTGTCACTATGTCAGATTCAACAGTTGTATTATTTCCAGGACAAGGAACACAATTTGTTGGTAGGTTTTGTTTTTTTATTTAATTAATTTAGTTGATTAAGATTAGTATCTAAAGGATCCAGTCTAGTTTACCTTTATTGGCTATTTTTGTTTACGTGTGATAGGTTATTAAGGATCCTTATTAGCCTCCTAGGGATTTGCCAATTCCTATTGTTGTTGTTGTGAGCCGTAACAACCTTGTTAGTGTTTTTTCTTGAGACAGATTTTATGTCGGTAGTTCTTCTACTGTACTTCCCTTAGATTTCATTTTAGTTTTTCCTTAACTTTTCATGTAGCTTCTTATATTCTTTCTATATCTTCTAAAATTGTTTTTGTTCTGTATTAATTTTCCTTTTGCTCATTTCAGAACTTATATTTCTTTGTAATTTAAAAATTATTCTAAATTAATATTTTTTATTTTTTTTTTATTTTGATGTCATATGAGCCGGTTGAGTGGCTCTTGGTACAATCTTTTGAAGTTCTTTACTAACTCTTATAAAGACCTTTTAAAGCTATTTTTGAAGCTCTTTTCAAGCTCTTTTGAAGATCTCTACTAACACTTATGAAGATCTTTTTAAAGAACTTTTGAAGCTCTTTTGGTACTTATTTCTTGATATAGTTCTTGATCTGGATCCTTCGAAACAGTTTATATTAGAAGATTTTAACTACCTTTTATTATATGTTTCAAAAGAAACAAATGTTCATTTATTGCTGTATTACTTTTCAGTAATCCTAATAACCTTTAATCATATTTTTGTTTATATATTATAATTAGCTGATTATTATAAACTAATTACTGTTATGTATTAGATACTAGCATTTACAAATTATTGTAATTGAATAATGATCTTAATTTACTCATTTTGATTACCTTTTGATGTTCTCTATGAAATAATAATTCCCCAGCCTTTCCATAAATACAATTTGTTGATGTAAATTATATAATTCTCCTTAATTGTAATCAGAAAGAGTTATATATATAATAGTAATTATACGATAACTAGCCTATATAATATCATATTATATATATATTATATATATATATATACGGTATATAATATATATATATATAATATATAATTATATATTTCTCTATATATTCTATATAATATATAATATATATATATATATATATATATATATATATATGTATATATATATATATATTGCCCTGGGCTCCTCTATATATGGGGAGTCATGTCCTCTCTAGAACCCAGCACCTCCACGGGCGGAGCCACAGTCTCTTAGAGAGGTGATCTGTATTGTGTTCTGTAGGCGTGTTGGATTTGCACCTTAGGAGTAGGGTGTCAACAATTTAGGCTCTGTCAAGCATTTTTTGACAGAGTGGGGATGGAGTCATGTGAGGTTGGAGTCCTATGTTTATATTTTTGAAGTTTGGGTGATGCCCGGCATCCAATCTGAATGGGAGCATCTGTGTCTTCGTTGGGAGTTTGCTTTGTTGAAGGGATATTTCAGGGGGATGATAGTTAATGAGGCTATTTGTTGGACGGTTGTTAAGGGTATCGTTCGTGTGAAATGTGTTTGAAATGTTTTGATAGAGGTGTGTTAATTGAGGGAGGGGGGATGATCTTAAGAGTTCGCCATTAATAGAGGACTGCAGAAGAGGGAAGATTCTTAAGGATTGTAGTGTGTGTTCTTGTAAGTAGTTATGACAAGGGTGAGAGATGTCGAAAGTTGATTCTGAATGGGGATAATTTTTGTTTCTCATGCAGGTGTTGGATCCGTTTTTTATGGACAACCTGTGATTGAACGCAGGCGATCTTTTTGTATTACTTTTGTAGTTTATTTCCATTAGTGGGGGAGGTTAGTGGATACCAGACTGTTGATCCATAGTTGATTGTTCTTGTGAATAGTTTGAATGTGTTGACAGTTTGGACGTTTTGTTTAAATTGTGTTGGGATATGGTTCGGAGGACATTTAATTTCCTTTCCGTACGTGATGTTTTGAATGTGTCGGTGTAAAGTGAAATGGGTGTCCGAGGTTATTCCGAGTATTTGGATGTGTTGTTCGTTAGGGGAATGATGGAGTTGTTAGGGTTACTTGTGCGGTGGAGGATGCTCTGTTTGCCAAATTGGCCGCAATAGATGATTTTCTGCAGAGGCTGACATTCTGTCGGAAGATAACCAACTTCTAGGTGATTTAAGTAAGTCTGAGTGAGATTTGTGGCAATGGGTACTGAGGGGGCTGATATGGTTATAGTTAAGTCGTCTGCGTAGGTTTTATTTTTGACTTGGCGGATAGGTAGGGATATCGGGCTGTAAGATGAGTGAATGGAAATGGGGACAAAATGGCACCTTGAGGGGCTCCGTTTCTCAATTTTACGGTTTTTGAGATGGTGTTGCTGGATACTTGGAGCTGTGCGTCTGATATTAAAGTTGGATAACCATTTTTGTAATTGTATGTGAGGAGCGTTTAGATTTTTGGATTTAGGATGTGTGGATATGCTATCAAAGGCTGTTACTAATGTCTATGGCCAAGAGTATTGTTCTGGTGAGAAGCTGTTTTGTTAGTCCATTTACGATTTTGGTGTGATGTAGTTAGAGCTGTTTGGACGTCTCCCTTATGGTGAGATTTTTAAGCCATGTTGTGGTTGGAGTGGAATGTGGTTTAAATTTGGTAAGTATGATTTTCTCCATGAGTTTGCACAAAGAGGAGAGAAGGATATGGGGCGGTATGAAGATTGGGATTCTTTTTCTGGATTTTAATTTAGTATGATGATTGCTTTTTTCAGTGTGGGAGGATATAGTTTAGAGACCAGGATTTATTGAAGATATCTGGATGAATGATATAGTTGCCGGTCCAAATGTTTATATGGGAAGGTTAGAGTTGTCTGGGCCAGAAGCTGGGGAATTTTTAAGGTTTTGATAAGTTTATTATAGTTGTTTGTAGAGAATGGGGGTTAGGATTGACTTCTAGTTGTGTTGTTTTGAGTTTGCGTATTATTCTTCTATTATTTGCATGTGTGAGTTTATTGGATATTGTAGTGCGATTGGTTAAAAAGATATTAAATTATCTGTCATAACTTACTCTTCGAACTGATGAACAAAATTCCTTTGGCCAGGCTCCCGTGACAAACAGTCATTCAAACCTTATTAGATTTTCAAACCTGTATTGTAACAGTATCCAGCCTTCTGGTTAAGTGAGCTATCGGGCCTGTGCAATATTGCCAAAACAATCTATACTTAAAACTCACCAACTTATCTTTCTGAAGACCCTTCAAGTGGAACAACGGTTTGACCGAGTCTTTACCTTATGTGAAACAGTTCATCAATACTTTTCTATCAACGAATTGAAACCCGTTTTGTGATCATTCTTTCAATCACGAAACCACGTCTTTAAGGACTATAAGCAGATAGCTAATTGCAATATTTGAAATAAATGAAAAAGTAAAATTACGTTTGGAAATTACTTTCAAGCGAAACCACTGGATAATTTTAGAAATATTTTATAAAAAAAAAAATAAATAAAAATGTACTGTCTTACAAACTAGATTTAATAAAGTCCATGAACATGTAGCGAATGTCCTGGTATTCGTAATACATGCGCAACTGCAAATATAGAACCTTCAGTACTATTATCGATTATATATTTATATTATATATATATACTTCAAAAAAATATCTACAGGTTTATAACTTTCCATGCTAAATGTATCCGGATGTCCGGTACGCGTATCCGTATACAATGCGCACCGCAAAATAGAACAAAATACAACTACCAAGTATATATATAATATATATATATATATATATATATATAGATTATATATATATATATATAATATATATATATATTATATATATATATATATATATATATATATACTATATATATATATAAATATATTAAATTATTATTGCGATAAGAAAAATAAATAAAATATCAACACAAAATGCTTTACCAAAATTATTATATAAATTTTTGCCCATAAATATATATAATATATATATATATTATAATATATATATATTATATATAATATATTATTATATATATATATATATAATATATATATAATATATATATATATATTATATTATATATATATATTATAATATATATATTATATATATATATAAACATTACCATGTAGATTTTGTTCAATAATATATATAAATAAACAAAAAAATATATTAAACAGAAATATATGACTGACTGACTTTGCAAAAGATAATAAAATATTTACTTGTAAATTAAATGTTTCTAATAAATTAACACAGACATTCGATTTATCCAGGGTGTACAAATGAATGCAAGTTCCACTGATAAATAAACAGCTGTTGTTCAAAAGCAAAAGTGCAATGGTATTAAAACAAATCTAATTTCAAAATAAATAAAATGTGACTTTAGCAATTATTCGTGTATAAAATAATAAAATTTTAATCGTTAAACACTTTACATTTGTTAACACAAAAGAATCTTTAC
>JABUQX010107307.1:0-5000 GCA_015478945.1 Trachelipus rathkii
ATTTTATACGGCAAAAGTAACGAACACGCTGGTCAGGGGAAAATTTGCAGATTTTCAGGGAAGTCAGGGTTAAAGTCAGCGGAAATCAAATTCCAAATTTCAGTGTGAACCCGTATATATATATAATATATCATAATATATATAATATATATATATATATATATATGATATATATATATATATAGTATATATATATATATATATATATACATATATAAATATATATATATATATATAACTAACTCCTTGAGTGAATCTTCACTTACCAGGATTAGATCCCGGGCCCTCGAATGGTATGCCGAGCGTGTTACCACTCAACCACGACAAGCTAAAAAAGATACGCGACTTAAACCTATGAAAGAGTGCTCTATTCAATAGGAATAAGGACCGCCTATGTCAGGACAGATACCTCAGCCACGCATCTCCGCTTGCACTCGGGTCAAAGGTAACACAGGACCCATGTAAGGAGACCACTCTAGATCGGAGTATAATTTGTATAGATGTAAATACTGCAATTAAACCGCAGTTCAATTTGTATAGATAAAATAACTCCTTGAGTGAATCTTCACTTACCAGGATTAGATCCCGGGTCCTCACGAATGGTATGCCGAGCGTGTTACCACTCAACCACGACAAGCTAAAAAGATACGCGACTTAAACCTATGAAAGAGTGCTCTATTCAATAGGAATAAGGACCGCCTATGTCAGGACAGATCTAATAGTGAGGGATTCCGCTTGCACTCGGGTCAAAAGTAACACAGGACCCATGTAAGGAGACCACTCTAGATCGGAGTATAATTTGTATAGATGTAAATACTGCAATTAAACCGCAGTTCAATTTGTATAGATTTGAGTGGTAACACGCTCGGCATACCATTCGTGAGGACCCGGGATCTAATCCTGGTAAGTGAAGATTCACTCAAGGAGTTATTTTTATCTATACAAATTGAACTGCGGTTTAATTGCAGTATTTACATCTATACAAATTATACTCCGATCTAGAGTGTTCTCCTTACATGGGTCCTGTTACTTTGACCCGAGTGCAAGCGGAGATGCTTGGCTGAGGTATCTGTCCTGACATAGGCGGTCCTTATTCTATTGAATAGAGCACTCTTTCCTAGGTTTAAGTTCGCGTTATCTTTTAGCTTGTAGTGTGAGTGTAACCACGCCCGGCCATACCATTCGTGAGACCCGGATCTATCCGGGTAAGCTGAAGATTCACCAAGCAGTTTTTTAGCTATACAAATGAACTGCGGTTTAATTGCAGTATTTACATCTATATAGTATATATATATATATATATATATATATATATATATATATAATATATATATATATATATATATATATATATAGATATATATATATATAATATAATTATATATATATATATATATATATATATATATATATATATATTAGAGGCTGCTACCCGGATTCCGGTTCCGGCCGGAATTCCGGCCGGAATTTGACATTTTTCTCCGGCTTCGGTTCCGGCCGAATTTGATAAATTCGGCCGAACCGAATACTTTCCTCAATAACTTTCCTGAAACACTGAAAATTGCCGAATTGTGTGAAGTAAAAGAAAAGCGTGTTCATCATATTGGGAAATATTTTAAACCCTCAAAAATATTTCCTGCTTGAAAAATGAAAATAATTTCTTGAAATATGAAGAGATACTGAAAGGAGAGTAATTTTGGCTAGTACTGCATATTTGGGATTTAGCTTTGTTCACTTTCCATCAATTTAAGAAATTCTTCTTTTCCCAGATTAGAAATTGATTCTCTGGTAAAAAAAATTCAATTTCTTTAAGAATTTTCAACTTTTGAAGAGCCACTGATTTTTCTTTTTCCTTTTTACACTAACTGACCTCTCACTTTCACTTTCTTAAAACTTATAAAAACTAAGTAACTTGCGTAATTCTTTCTTAATGCTCGCTGATGATTTTGAGTACTTGGCATTCAAGTTTATTAATATAATGCTCGTTTCTGAAAATAACTCATCGCCTGAACCTTCTTCTGTGAACTGCTACTACTATTATCACTTTTTACCTTCAATTATTTGCATATTTCTTCAAACATCCATTTTTATTCTCAATTCTCTTATCATTAGAAAATATTCAGTTAGCATCTTGATCTACTACAGATTTTTAAAACAATTATCTTTGTTTGATATATGCCTATTGATCCTTTCTCTTCCTTTTTATTCATAAATCAAACTCTAATGCCTTCTTAGATCTTCTTTATCCACGCTGTTATCCTCAGAGTTGGTATATGCTGAAGCTCAAATAGTAGAATAATGGATGATATAATGGATTTTGCCTATATTAGTTTCCGTAACCTGAGAAAGGTTGCCAAAACTCTTAGAATTTTTTCAAGTATTTGCAAATTAATTAGCAGTCAAAGCTTAAATGATTGATTTTTCTATAATATAAACTTGCAGAGTTCTTTTCAAACATTCAATTCTTTCTAGAATCAAATATTTGCTATTCCACCTTGTATTAACATCTTGATGGCATAAGTGGGCTTGCAAGATGTGGATTCAAGTCTCTTTGTATTCTTTTAAGTAATTACAGCTCTAAAACTGAATGATTGAAATGTGTACAAATATTCTTACATTTCTTAATTAAATCACACTATTCTTTGAGGGAAAATAAGGCATCTTTAATAAAATGGAAGTTATGAATAAAACAAGAAAAAATTGTTATCCTGCTAAATCAGTTCCAAGTTTCATGTTATATGCTTCATTCTCGAAGATCAAATGGATTTTGTTAGAGGAATTTCCCAATTATTCATTGTAATTTCAAAAATTCATAGTGATTTTAATTCCAGAATGAGAACCTGAGAAATACTTTCATGGAGTACACAGTTCATTTTTTCAAACTCGCTGGAAAGCCAGAGTGCAGTTAAAGAAATAATGACTCGTTTGAAATATTTAGCTCTCTATATATCTGTAGTAAATTATATCTGATCAGCCTTAGATGCTTCTGGAATACGGCTTATCTCAATTTCTTTATGAAGTTGTGTTCTTAGACATTTTTCTCAACAAAAATTTTCTACTAGGAATGAGATATTTGGTTGAAGATGGCAATAAGTTCTATGAATTCCTTCTCTCTGTGACTGTGAATGGCCGGTTACTCATTGCGATAAAAATCATTATTTTCTGTGATTTGGGTCATTGATATGCCAAATCATTTTTGGGGAGAAACTCTCCTCAAAACTCACTTATTTCATGGCTTGGATCTATTGCTCTTTTTGTGGTTTGCCCTGTTCTAGAAAATACAAGACTCCCCTGTTTTAATATTAAATTTTTGACTTCCAGATATTCTCCTTCAATGTATTTCTCCATATGTTCATGAAGGTCGTGTACATGTATAAGATTTTTGGTTGAAAAGTTAAATAAAATATTTTTTTTTACATGCTTTATATGTTCACAAAAAATTCCCGGTTCCGCGCCGGAATTCCGCCGGAAAAAAAAAAAAAAAATTTGTTTTTGTGATTCCGGCTAATTCCGGTTCCGGGAACTTAAAATTTCAGTTCCGGTACACCCCTAATGTAATATATATATAATAATATAAATATATATATATATATATATATATATATAATATATATATATATTATATATATATATATATATATATAATATATATATATATAATATATATAGATATATAATATATATATATATATATATATATATATAGTAATATAATATATTCAGGCGCGGCTCTCCTAAAACTATATTGGTAGTTGCATTAAACATTTTACTCAACCACACACATACATATATATATATAATATATATAATATATATATATATATATATATATATATTAATATAGATATATATATAATAATAATATATATTATATAGTGTGTGTGTGATGTGTGTGGGGATTGAGTGCACTGTGTGCTGAGTGTGTGTGTGTGTGTGTGTGGTGTGTGTGTGTGTGTGTAGTGTTGGTGTCGTGTGTGAGTGCGTGTGTGTTTCAAAAAGAGAGCATTGATGACCGTAAAACATTAATCTAGAAAAATTAAAATTTTTACAATTATTTTAAAAAGTTATGTAACTTACTTCATTTTATTTAAAAAGAAAGTCCAAATTTATCAATCACCTTATTATTAAAATTATTATTCTAAAAGTCGATCGAAAGCATTCTAACCCCATGGTTGTTTCTAGAAAGGTATTTAATTCAACTTTTTTAAAGTAAAGATAGCACTCTACTTCGGGGACTTGTCATCGGAATGGTTATTAAAACTTTTAATTAGTTTCACACTGTTCCCACTAAAATGGCTTCCAAGTGATTTTCAGTAATGACATCAAATAAAGCTATGGCTCCAACATAGATTTAAATTCTTTCTACAGGCTATATATTAAAGATAGTTCTGTTTTAAGTTTGTTTATGTCAATGAAAGTGTACACTTTAACAGTTTTCATTTACATTTTTCTCAGGAAAGATGGATCATACCTGGGAAACATTTCGCAAAATAAACGTAAGGCAACAATTAAATGTCTGGAACTTAAGATCTATCTTTATCTGACCAAATAATTAAGGTCACATATCTCTTAGCTTCTCGATTTAATTCGGAGATATCCGTTTTTTTCTTCTCTTTCCAAGTTTTGTATTACTACTGGGGCACTATCCCCTTATCAAAATAATTTTCCACTCAAAATTATCAATGAACATCTTGATACTGAGGGGATCAGTGACCCTTTTTTTGCAGCCGGCCATAAAAAAAGTCTACGAGGCATGATTTTATGAAAAAAAGAAAGCCAGAATTTGAAATTATTACCCTCAATAATTTTAATGTGACCTGACGTAAGGTTAATTGTATTTACGTCTTGAAATTCATCCCCATTTAATATAATATTAAAACATTCTTTTATTTCGTCAATATTTTCAAAAACTGTATTACAGATCTTGAATGAAAGTTCCACCTGGTTGAGATTGAGCGAGGTAGCAAAGATTTTTGAAGATGTTATCCTTCCCACATCAT
>JABUQX010107307.1:15000-27500 GCA_015478945.1 Trachelipus rathkii
GTTCCCCACAGAGGGGTTGTCCCCAGAAGAAATGCACGGACGCCTAAACAGAAGAAGATAGAGAAGGATGGAGGAAGAGTCTGAGTAAGGAGACCATATATTAGTGGTTACCAGCAACTTGCTGAGCCGGTGCCAGTGTCTTGATGTTAGTAATTACCTCGTAGCCTCAGACTGACATTTCTATTTTCAGAATCTCGTTTTGTTTTTATAAGCGTCAACTAGAATATATTGTTTGCTATTTTTTTTTATATTATAAGTTTCATTTTACATTTATTCTTTGTGTTTAATTTTTGTTTTGAATTTAAATTTTTTAATTTATTTTCAAATTTTTATTATTTTTTATTTATTTTTAATTTATTTTGTTTAAAAAATATAATTTTTATTAAATTTTTATGCTTTTCATGTTTATAACGTAAAAAAATTTGCGTTTTTCAACACTCTAAATCAGTAAATCAAACCACAATCCCGCCACCCAACTGTCCATCCATGATCTATTGATCTATTGATTCAAGTCATATATTTTTTACTAAAATTGTTGTTTTACATACCCTAAAACAGTAAATTAGCAAATTAAACCACCATCCCTTCACCCTACTGTTCATCCATGATCTATTGATATATTTATCTATTGATTCGTCAGATTTATTACTAAAATTGTCATGTTTTAAATGCCATAAAATAGTAAATCAGTAAATCAAACCACCCTCCCCAGTACCCTCCTTCCCATCTATGATCTATTGATTCAAGTATATTTTACTGTCAATATTGTGCTTTTACATACCCTAAAGCAGTAAATTAGTAAATCAAACCACCCTTCCCCGCACCCTCCTGCCCCTACATGATCTATTGATTCAGGTCACATTTCGAGTATCATTTTGGATAAACATAACATAAAATCAAGTTCTGTATACACTAATCAACGAATATATACTAGCGCAACAAAGTTTTCACATTAATAAAGCTAACATAGCATCACCTGAACTAATAATATAATGTACAGCAACAAACCTAACACATCTTAAGAACGAATAAAATGCTAACATTAACAATGTTCTATACTTAACAACAGTAAAGTAATTAACTTTGTCAAGCATATCTCTAACATATCAATGTTAATTTTACATTAACCTGATAATATTTAACAAAAATTTATCATAACCTCTAATAATCACACAGACCAACGAATATACGCTAACGTAACAAAGTTTTTGACATTAACATAATAATATTTAACAAAAAATTATTAAACCTTACCTAACTATCATAATTCCCAACGAATAACTGCAAACATAAAGTATTATCCAAACATTACATAAAAATAAGTTCTTTGAATAAAGTATCACTAGTAAATGTAATATTTACTGATCCTAAAGCAGTAAATCAGTAAATCAAACCACCAACCCCCTCCCCTCAACTCCCTCCCACCCTTCCATGATCTATTGATCTATTGATTCAGGTTACATTTCGAGTATTATTTCGGATAAACATAGCATAAAATGTTCTTTAAAATACTAACCAACGAATATATGCTAACGTAACAAAGTTTTCACATTAATAAAGCTAACATAGCATAACCTGAACTAGGAATATAATGTAGCGACAAACCTAATACACCTTACGCCCAAATAAACTACTAACAATTACAAAGTTCCATACTTAACAACATTAAAGTAACTAACACATCGTACAAAATGTAACCTATTCACACTTTTTTCAAGCATATCTTTAACAATGTTAATTTTACATTAACAGGGTAATATTTAACAAAAATTTATCATAGCCCTGTCTAATTATCATACAGGCCAGCGAATATATGCTATCTTAACAAAGTGTTCTACATTAATATAGTATTATTTAACAAAAATTCATCATAACCTTACCTAACAATCATAATACTTAACGAATAATTACAAGCATAACAAAGTTTTATCCAAACATAACAAAAATAACAGTTTTATCCAAACATAACATAAAAAAGCTCTTTGAATAAAATATCATAGCAAAGTGTAATAGTTTACTGATTTTAAAGCAGTTAATCAATAAGTCAGTAAATCAAACCACCAGCCCCTCCACTCCCTTCCCCACCCCCTTTCCATGATCTTTTGATTCAACCCATATTTCAAGTATCATTTTGGATAAACTTAACATAAAAATAAGTTCTTTATATACTGACCAACAAATATATGCTAACGTAACAAAGTTTTAACATCAATAAAGCTAACATATCATAACCTGAACTAAGAATATAATATACAACGAGAAACCTAACATACCTTACGCACGAATAAACAGCCAACGTTAACAAAGTTCTATACTTAACAACAGTAAAGTAACTAATATTGCATACAGAACGTAGCCTATTAACACTTTTTCAATCATATCTGTAACATATCATTGTTATTTTTACCTTAACATAGTAATAATTTAACAAAAATTTTATAGAAAAACCACCTAATATAACAGACCAACGAATATATGCTACCGGTAACAAAGTTTTCGCATCAATAAGCTAACTTATCCATAACCTGAAACTAAGAATATAATATACAAAAACGACAGACCTAACGTACCTCACGTATGAATAATCTGCTAACATTCACAAAGTTCCCTACTTATCAAAGGTAAAGTAGCTAACAGGACATACAAAACTCAATGTATCCCCACTTTTCCAACATATCAGCAACAGTTAAAGCAGTATTATCTAACAAAATCCCTTAACAAAGTGACCAATCTATCAAAGATACCCACAATTTTGAACTATGAATTGATACTACCTTTATCAAAGCGCCACTCATATCAAATATAACGTCATTTTGAACTATGAATAAACGTAAACATTAGCAAAATTCTCGGGCAAACCTAACATTGCTCAAGCAAAAACTTAACCTAACCCACGTTTCTAACACATCATTAAGACAGTTTAACACCAGTAATATCTTACGAAATTTATCATTTCTCTAACAAATCAGTGTTAATTCCAACCTTGTCATAGTAATATTTAACGAACGTAGCAAGGAAATAAACATGCCTAACTAACATATCTAACACTCACAATGGATGAAAACCCACAATAGATACTAACAGTTGTGAACTACGCTAAGACTTTAACATTTGTAGCTAGAATAAGGTTCTCAACGCGACCCCTTCATTACAGCAGCAAAACTCCAACCATCCTGCTTTTCAATCAAAATCTCAAACAGCTAAAGCAGGTATTATTGCTAAAAAAATTCCTTAACAAAGTGTCCAAGCTATCAAAGATCACCCGCATCTTGAGAGTCTATGAATGTGATATAACATTCGACAAAGTGTCTGCATAATCAAATATAATCATTTGAACTATGGAATAAACTGGACATTAGCAGAAATTCTCTGTCAAACATCATTATAATAACCTATCGGTCAAACAATCAACGAATGAAACCGCTAACAACTAACCTATCCTTACTTTCGGAAATATTACGCCAATACCTTCGAGTCAACGTTGGCTTACACGGTAGACTTTATCATTAGGCTTACTTTCATGTTTATACAAAAGCTTTCACGAATGCGCTCACTTAGCAACATAATTTCACTTTTCTATACATAACCGAACAATTTTCAACGATGATCTCAACTACTCGGAGCATCACCCCGGCAGATGCAGAAGACCCATCTCGGGTACCCCTAAGGGGCAGTGTAAGTGGTAAGGGCATAGGTGTGTAAGGCTGTGTTAGGTTTGTTGTGTACCATTATAATTCTTTAGTTCAGGTAGATGCTATGTTAGCTTTATTAATGTAAAACTTTGTACGTTAGCATATATTCGTTGATCAGTGTATAAAGAGCCTGATTTTATCTTATATTTATCCAAAATGATACTTGAAATGTGACCTGAATCAATAGATCAATAGATCAATATATCATGGATGGGGAGGTGCGTTTGATTTTAACTGATTTAATGATTTACTGCTTAGGTATGAAAACATGACCAATTTCGAGTAAAAAATATGACTTGAATCAATAGATCATGGATGGGCAGTAGGGTGGCGGGATGGTGGATTGATTTACTGCTTTAGGATATGTAAAACATGACAATTTTAGTAAAAAATATTTGAATCAATATATCATGGATGAGCAGTAGGGTGGAGGGATGGTTGTATGATTTACGATTTACTGCTTTGGGTATGAAAAACATTTAATAATTAATTAGGAAAAAATATGACTGAATTCAATAGATCAATAGATCATGATGAAAGCAGTGGTGGCGGGCATGTGTTATTTACTGATTTTACTGCTTTAGAGTGTGTAAAAACGCAAGTTTTTTATGTTATAAACATGAAAAGCATAAAAATTTTAGTAAAAATTATATTTTTTAAATAAAATAAATTAAAAATAAATAAAAAATAATAAAAATTTGCAAATAAATTAAAAAATTTAAATTGAAAACAAAAATTAAACAAAGAATAAATGTAAAATGAAACTTATAATATTAAAAATAGCAAACAATATATTTTAGTTTTATGTTTATAAAAAGAAAACGAGATTTTGAAAATAGAAATGTCAGTCTGAGGCTAATCGAAGTTTTACTAACTCAGCACTGCACCGGCTCCAGCACCGTTGCTGATACCAATTCTGTCTCCTTCTCAGACTCCATCCTCCATTCTTCCTCCTTCCTTCTTCCTCCTCCTTCCTTCCTCCATCTTCTGTTTTGCGCTCAGTACATTTCTTCTGGGGACACCCCCTCTGTGGGTATCCCCAGACACCCTTTACGAACATACAACCAACATATTCGAGTTCTACAACCTTTTAAACATATATTTTGATACCAATATGGTACTAAACGAATATTTATTAACTCGGCACCGCACCGGCTCCAGCACCGATTCCGTTGTCAACTCCTACTCCTCTGACTCAGACTCCTTCTCTGACTCCGACTCCACTCCATTCTCCACTTCTCTTAGGCATTTCGTCCATTTTTTTTTCTGAGGACCCCCCTCCGTGGAGTCCACAGACACCCTTTACGAACTTATAACCCTCATATTCGAGATCTACGTTTTCGATAACATATATAAAGACACAAATATTGTATTATTATACAAATATTTAATAACACAGCACCGCACCGGAGCCAGCACCGGTGCCGGATCCGGATCTGAATCCGGATTCGAATCCGACTTACTCCTTCCTACTCAATACCATCTCCAAATTTCAGCCTTCTACGATCATTTCAATTTTTAATGACCAGAGCCCCCCTCGGGGGGAGGGCACTCGGACACGTAACCTGGGTGTGTGAATGCTCGCGTACTTAGAAATCGATTTTTTTTATTCGGGTATATATATAATTATATATATAATATATATATAATATTATTAATATAGACTATATATAAATATATATATATATATATATATATATATATAATATAGTGGCGTATTTAGGGGCCAGGGTGCCATGGCCCCACCCCCCCGATATTTTTAGACAATAAAATTTAATATCATGTCGTTAATAATGATATTACGATATAATATATTGTATATATATATATATATATATATATATATATATATATAATATATATATATAATATATATTATTATAGTATATATTATATATTATATATATATTATATATATATATTGAGCCCTATCTCCTGGTGCAAATGTTTGAAATTAAAGATGCACATTGGTTTTGTCACACAAAACTGCTCTTTTCAAAAATTGTGATCGAAAAATCTTCTATCTGTCCCAGAAGTGTGCCCTTTTTTACCATAAAGTTAGTCGAAAGTCTGTTAGGAAACGATATATCTTACTATCATACATGAAAGTTTCAAACAATAGTACTACAAAAACTACAAGCATAGTTCTATCGCCGAAAAGTCCTGTTTGATTCACATAAGGCATAAATTGCCTCGATTTTAATACTGCCTGAATGTATCCATCTCTTGCCATCTGCTCCACAAACCATTACCAAATGCTTATCACCCAGTTTACACATCTTTCCCTTCCCTGTTAGAGTGGCACGGTATGTGCATACGATAAGGATGTTTGCAAGAGTTATTAAGCTAATCATTCAGACACTTTCGTGTTAAGATGGCTCAAACTCAATGATCTATAGGAGCAGTAGTCTTTTAGTTTTTGACAATGTCAGTGATATGCGGTGCGATGAAATCTCTGACATAATGTTGACTTGAAACCGTGTTGTCCGTTATTGCATATAATTGTATCGATTAGCACTTCTTTCTGTTTTCTTCCAATCGTCTGCAACACTGCCAGATAGCATATTTTCTTGGTGAGACCCAGTAACCGTTTCTTTTATGACAGCAATTAACTAGCAATGTCTGGTGCAGCTGTCTTTGGATTTTGATCGTTGCAGCCAAAAGCTTTGAGCCATCAGTGCATCTGGGTCATGCATTTTATTCGAAACCACGTTAGTTCATAACAAACCACAACAAACTTCGTCAATGACTGCATTTCTCCAGTAGGTCTGTGCTGTTTACTATTTAGAGCGACAAATTCCTACTAGCGTAGTACCACCTTGCCAATGACAATTCCAGTTTTGCATTAGATCCTCAGTAACAACACCAGTTTTTATAGCTCCTACAATTCTTTTGAGATATCCCTTATCTCTATTAATGTCGTGCATGTCAACATCAGGTAGAGGGTCATCTTTTGAGATGTTTTGGAAGACTGCAAGTGTAAGGGTCTCACATGTAGTTAGAGCTTTGCCAACAGATCCCTTCCACTGAGTGGGACTTTCACTGGGACTTATGATCTTTTTACACAGATGGCGCAGAGGGAGTTCATTCAAATGCAGACTGCAAATGAACCACTGCAGAGGTATATCCTCTAAGAGATGAATTGCTCCACCTTTAGGTCCAGTGTTGACAGGTGTGCTGTCAGCTCCAACTGCAATTATGCTGTCAACAATTCCCATATCTGATAATGATCCATGCAGCACATCTGCAATAGTCTCACCTGTCTCTGTTCACAGCAATGTGTTGAAGGTAGACAGTTCCAGGTTCACCAATCACAACATAGTGATCTTCTATCTTTTTACTGCTGTACCACTAACTGCCTTTCTTTCCTTAATCAGGGAGTTGTCTTTCCTGCCATCAAAAAACACTGCAACTATTCCCAATTCTTCTTCTTGTTGTTTTTGTCAGGCCTTTTCTTAGCTTTTCTCGTACTCTCCAGATTTTCTTACGATCTATAACATTGGTCTTGTCATCTGCACTGACAACACCATAGTCAACTAGTGCCGCTGTATCTATAGCTGCTGCTGCTCTGTTGGACTCTCCATACCTCTTTGCCTCTAGTGTAATGGTAGGGATTTGTGTTGTGTTCCAGGAAACACAAAGAGTAACGAAATCATCGTCAGGTATACTTTCTGTCCCCTCATGATCAGGTGACGAAGCTGAATCTTCAATGGCAGTAGTGTCTGCAGACAGCACGGGGCATTTCTGCTCGATTCTTCTTTTCTTCTCATCAGCTACTCTTTCTTCCATACAAGACTTTCTTGCAGAACTCCTGTTTATCATTTCAGTTACAGTTTTGTCTACTCTGTCAATTTGCATTCTGCGAACTATTTTTTGGTCAACTAAAAAGTCTCTTTCTCGTGCTGGAAATTTCAGTTCTTTAGCACAGTTACATGCAAGCAGATCCTTGCATTGACATGCAGCAATGTCAAACAATTCATTCAAACTGTCCAGAAACTGCTTGCTTTTCTCCGCACTAACACCATGCTTTGATGCTTCAGATCCTTCATCCATCAGTCTCATCAGCTTTGTTTTAACGTTTTTATGTGGCTGTGGTGGAATCCCAGCTCGAATCCACAGGTCAACAAGAGCCTCACTTAACTGGGGAATGACATCCTTATTGCTGGAATACTTATGTTCCTTTAGGAAAAGAAAATGTCTTGCAATCTGGAGATGCGTGGGAAGTTCAATGGTTGGGAATTCTTGCAGAGGGGGGGGCCAAACACAACATGACTTGTTGCCTTCCGTGTTATCATTTGACTCATGCTAGTACCTGAAATGTAAAAAAGAAATATATAAATCGCAGTCAACTTATTTAGAGAATAAATGAACAATGTTCATTTATTCTCTAAATAAATTGTTCATTGAACAATTCAGAACAAAAAGCAACAGAACTATAGAAATAGCGATTTTTGACCAATTTTTCCGATTTTTGAGGTCAAAATGGGAGCACTTAGGCCTCATGGAAAAATTTTTAATTTAATTTTCTGAATACCCTCCAAGGCGGGGAAAAAAACCCTAAATGTAAAAAAAAATTCACCTGCGAACAACACGGGTAAATATATATATATATATATATATTTATAAAAATATACCTATACAACAGAATATATATATTATATATATATATATATATATATATATATATTATATATATATATATATATAATATATATTAAAAATATATTTTTTAAAACGCCTTTAAATAAAATAAAGGACAATCTAAGAAAAATAACTAAACGAGATAAAGTTTACGTTTCGGGACATATCCTTGGTCCCCATATATATATATATCATATAATAATATATATATATATATTATATATATATATAGCTATAATATAATATAGTATATATATATATCATATATATATATATATATATATATATAGTATATATATATATTATAAGAAACGGTTTTTGTCTGCCCCCATCCGAACAAAAATGCTGGATACGCCACTGTATATATATATATTATATTATATCTATATATATATATAGTATATATATATATAATATATATAATATATATATAGTATATATAATATATATAATTTATATATAGTATATATATATATATATATATATATATATATATATATATATATATACGGTATACTATATATATATATATATATATATATATATATTACTTATCTATATATATATTATATATAATACTATATATATATTTATATATATATATATATATATAATATATTATAAATATATATTTTGTTTTGCCCCCTCTTTTGGAAAAGGGCCCTGCCCGTGAGTGTCGGATATTCATGTTAAATATATATATATATATATATATATATAATATTATATATATATTTATATATATATATATATATATATCTATATTATATATATATATATATATATATATTATATATATATATATATATATATTATATATATATATATATATATACAATTTAAAGTGCCTGAGCACAATCCTACTACTGTGAGTATTGAGATTAATATATTATTTCATCATTATTAAGGGGAGACTTCGTAGCAAAATCTCAACTATTCCAAACCTATAAAAGTAAATGTTTTTTTGATGAACAATTATGATATCTTTAATTTTATGAATAAAAAACAAAAAAAAAAACTGTTTCGTTTTGAACAGTTTTTAAAGTGAAGAGGATTTTTTTTTTTGATTTCCACAAAAACTGCCATAAAATCTTTAATTATTCAAGATATTTCAATTTTTTTTGCACTAAAATACTCCAATTTGGTGTGGTAATAAATTTTAGTTAGACGCCTTATTTGAAAATTTGTTTTTTTAAAAAAAAACATTTACAATCTCTGAAAAGTACTTTCAAAATTTTTGAGCAGAGAATAGTCAACCATGGCTGACACCACCACCTTACGTTCTACCAAAACATTTAATATAAACGTCAGTTTGTTTGCACGTTTATTAGTGAAGCTTTGGTACCCCAAATTTGAGAAAATAAATCTGTTTTGTTTTTTTTTAATGATTTTTTTTTATATCATGTAAGGAAAAAATGAAATGCTAGAAAAACACAAAT
Organism: Trachelipus rathkii; assembly: GCA_015478945.1. Classification (NCBI taxonomy): domain Eukaryota; kingdom Metazoa; phylum Arthropoda; class Malacostraca; order Isopoda; family Trachelipodidae; genus Trachelipus; species Trachelipus rathkii. The sequence continues at coordinate 24,773 of JABUQX010107307.1, forward strand.
AAAAATTTGGAAATTTTTTCATTTTTTAGACGGCAAAAAAAAACAAAACTTTATTCTTTAATATTATATATATATATATAATATAATAATATATATATATTATATATATATATATATATAGTTATAATAATATATATATATACTATATATATTATATATTTATATATAATATATAATATATATATATTTATATATATAATATATTATATATATATATATAATATTCATATATATTATAGATATTATATATATATATATATATATATATATATATATATATATATATATATATATATATTATAATATATATATATATATATATATATATATATATAATATATATATATATATTATATATATATATATATATATATTATATAATAGTATTATATATATATATATATATATATATATATATATTATATATATATAATATTAGTATAGATATATATATATATATAATATATTATATATATATATATATATAATATATATATATATATATATATATATATATATATAATATATATATATATATTCACGCAACTTCTATTGTTTAAATAAGTAGCAGTTTCGAAGCAGTGATGTGAAGTCAGGTTGGACTTGAAAACTGTTCCGAGATGTTTCTTTTGGAGAGGCAGACAGACTAGTAGTAAAGCTCTGTACATTGTTAACGGCGAGCTCTTTGCTCGATGGTTCGCCGTCTTGGCGCGAGTGAAATTTTTTTCGTCTTATTATTTGCAATTTTTTCGCAACGAGCATGTTGTGCGCTTGTCGCGATCTTGACTTGGTTCGGCTGCTCTGTAACCCATAAGCACCCTGAAAAATGCCGTTGGCAGACCCTTCAGAGGGGGTTCACCACCCTTCTGTTTGGATTTAATATTGTAGCGAGTTTCAAGCAGTGATATCCGAAGCAGCAGATTTGAAAACTTTCGAGATGCTTCTTTTTTGGGGAAGGTGGATCGGACTAGTGGTAGAGGCACCTCTAATTGTCTAATACGGCGAACGCCATTTGTCGATGGGTTCGAGTCTGGTCGCGAGGAATTTTTTTCGCCTTATTATTGCAAATTTGTTGCAACAAGCATCTTGTGCACATGTCGGCGTTCCTTGATTTGGTTGGTTGATCCTGTAACCCAGGAGCACCCCAGAAGAATGCCGTGTAGCCCAGCAGAAGATTTCAATCACCCTTCTGTGAATTTACAGTAAGTGTCCGAGTTTTCAAAGCGTGATTATTGAAGCAGGAGATTTGAAAACTTCCGAGATGCGTTCTTTTTCTGGGAGGCGGATCGGACTAATGGTAGAGCCTCCTGTAATATTGGTCTAAACGGCGACGCTGTTGTGATAGTGTCGAGGTCTGCACAAGGCGAAATTTTTTTTCGTCTTATTGCAAATTTGGTCGTAAGAAGCAGTTGTGCGCCTGTTGGCGTTCCTTGACCTTGGTCGGTTGGTCCTGTTACCATGAGCACCCCTGAAGAATGCGGTGTAGGCCCCAGAAGGGGTTCAACCATCCTTCTGTGGATTTTAAAAAGTATCAAGTTTCAAAGCAGTGAAATCGAAGCAGGAAAACTTTAAAATTGTAAAAATACTTTTTTTCTGGGTTGTTGGGATCTGACTATGTTTAAACTTCTTGTACATTCGCTTAGCAGAGACGTGTTGTCGATGGTTCGAGTCCTGGCGCGAGTGAAATTTTTCTTTTTCTTATTATTATTGCAAAATTGTCGCAACAAGCATGTTGTGCCCATTATCGGCGTGGCCTGACTTTTGTTGGTTGCTCTAATTCTTTCATAACCATCCATATATATATATATATATATATATTATATATATATATACTATATATATATATATATATAATATTATATATTTATATATATATATATATATATATATATATATATATATATATATCTATATATATATATATATATTATAATATTTCGTTTAATCATTGAATCAATTCAAGCCTTGTGATATATTTCTTATTAAACCCAAACTATAGTTTCTGCACTGTTTGAGAATTGTGCAGTACTTTCTGGCAATAATTTTTTCACGTACAAAAATATTTTTGAAAAAAATTTATGCCCAGAATCCGGTTCCGTTTCATACCCCGGCTGCGGTTCCAGATCCGGCGCTGGATCCGACTAAGGGTTTCTGCACTATTTGAAAATTGTTTTAGCACGTCTTCTGGCAATGAAACTTTTCATCTAAAAAAATATTTTTAGGAACCAAATTATACCCAGAATCCGGCTCCGTCCGACTCCGGATCCGGATCCAACTAAGGTTTCTGCACTATTTGATTGTTCAGCACATCTTCCGGCAATAAATTTTTCATAAAATATTTCTTGGAAAAATTTATACAGATCCGGCCTATAATCCGGCTGCCGTTCCACTAAGGTTTTTTGAACTATTTGAAAAGAAAATTAGTCTAGCAATCTCTCTGCAATACATTTTCACTAAAAAATATTTCTTGAAATATTTTAAGCAAGATCCGGCTCCGGATCCGACTCCAGATCCTGCTCCGGATCCCGGATCCATCAAAGGTTCCTGCACTATTTGGACATTGTTCAGCACATCTTCTTTCAAAAAAATTTTTACCTTAAAATTAATATTTACACTATGTACAGTTGCCAGGATCCGGCTCCGGGTTCGGCTCCGGATCTGGCTCCGGATCCGAACTAAGGTTTCTGTACTCAGATTGAAAATGTTCAACCACGTCATTCTTGGCAAT
>JABUQX010107307.1:32500-33779 GCA_015478945.1 Trachelipus rathkii
CAGATTCAATAACATTATGTAACACAAAAAATGTTTATTTTTATTTTTTTTATTGAATCTTTATATTTTTTGACGCTGAACACAGAAATTACCTTCATTTTTTTCTATCATGGATACTTTTTTGAGTTATTGCAATATTTAAGTTTTGGAATTTTTAAGGTTTTGTTAATGAGCTTACACTGTAGATACTTATTACAATTTTTTTATATGAAGGTTTAAATTTACGAACAGTTACTTAAGAAAGACTTTTTACTTGACAAGATGCATACTAATATCCCCAAAATATGTCAATGCTTTAATATGCCAAAAACATGCTTACTTTGTATTTAAAAGTACTTTGTTCATCGTGTGTTTTCTCTTGTGAATCGATTTGGCTTCTCCTATCAAAACCGACATATAATCACGCATTATGGCACTTTCCCAACGTCCCTGGTATCGCCTTTTCATTGTCTGAATATCCTGGTGAAATCTTTCACCATGTTCTTCACTTATATCCCCTAAATTCTCTCAAAAGAAGTCCAAATGCGAGTGTAAATAACTCACCTTTAATGACATACGGCACCCCATTTTTTTATAACAAAGCATTTTTATCAGCTGTTTTGTAATTTGTATCTTTACAATTTCCTAAAAATCCCTGAACCACATTACGGAATGCACACCATGCATCATTTTCAATTATGCTCGTCTTTTCCTTCAATTTCAAGGATTTAAGCATATTTATGCATGTTTCAATGAGCTCATCATCTTCTAGAAAAGAAAAGAGAAAAACCTGCTACATATAAGTAGCTGCTACATATATTTAAGGAAACATACGTTTCTTCTTTAATATGTCATGACTTGTCATAAAATAATTTTACTCACAGAAGGGATGGTGAAGGTATAGGGTTGTTTTTCATTATGGGAACTGGGTTCTGGATGAGGAATATCTGGGTATTTGGAAAGATTGCCTTTCCTTTAGCTTTCCATATTTTGTAATAGTCACGCATGCAGAAGTGGCGAGTCATCAAATAGGGATTTCGTTGGCTCTCGCCATAGTTCTGGGAATAGCCAAAGGCATTGCTTTTTCTTGTTCTCTTTGCCATCCTTCCTAGGGTTGTTTTACACTTCCACAATATGAGGTCCCAGTGCTTAGCCTTAATCAACTAATAAGGCATACAAAGTAAGAGCTATACGCTATCCAAGTACTTGTTTCCTTCACAATTTTGGTGGAAATGTGCTTAGAACTAGCATAATAGGTCAAAAACACATTAACAAATGAATCTGCCAACATTTTACACTG
>JABUQX010107308.1:0-5000 GCA_015478945.1 Trachelipus rathkii
CATTACTCAGGAATGTTGGCCCAAAATACGCCAACATACGGCCAAAAATGTAAATTTGATATAATATGAACTTTTATTCCGTTAGCGTGGAATCTATAACGGCCCAAGAAATAATATAAAATGAGCGTAAATCTTCCACGAATCATTAATGTACTCGGTTTACAATTGAATATATTTTGACAGAAAAAGAAATATATTAAACTTTCATACAAATATTGGACATGGAACAGTCTGTATCAAAGTAACTAAAATTTAATGACGCCATTGAGCCTAAGAGGATAATCATATCGCTCAATCTTCCTATTTACATTATTTACCTGTTCCTGAAAAAGAATTTTGTAACAGGACATGGTAAACATTGTTTATTATATTTTCATTCTTATTATTGCCTTATTTATTCTCAATTTCATTCAATCTGAAAGAAACGAATCAGTTCAAATCCGTTTAATCAGTTTGTAAACTATTCACCCCAGTTATCTAGCCTTCCTACAGATAAATGTTTTGTTAAAACGAGGGGAGGGCTTAGATTTACTACGGGGGGATGTAAGGGTGAGCTCACCCTTGAGAGGTCATGTTGCAAAACATTTATTATCTTTATGCTTAAGTATTTTTTTATTAACTTTAAGGAAACTAGTAGTAACTTTAGTAATTGTAGATACTATTTTAATTTGGTTGCACAATCGGTAATTGTGAAAGGTGCAGTTCACTATGTGTTTAGTTTTATGGTTTATTATATTAATTTATATATATTTATAATTATTTCAATTAATTTATGTTCCTAATTATTTTCTTTATTAATTTTGTGTGTCATGTATTTGTGTATGTGTCATACCCAAATATATGTCACATGTATTACAAGTATTTATCATTTCAGCGTTCTTAGCTTTGCTTTGTTTAACTTAACTTTTCCAATCATGGTCATTAACTCAGTTTAGGCAGGGACATTATATGTCAGTCAATTGTGGATGTTCCTGTTATCAAAGTTCTTAGAAGTCTATATTATTGAATTGAATGTATAAGGTATGTTAAATATAAAAACTTAACGTGCACATTTCATATTTCATAATATTATGATATGTTTATATTATAATAATTTTATTGCAGACAGAACTTCCATGTTTTCTGTTCTGTTCTCTGCCTGCTTGATAACATAAAGTCTAGACTAAGTCTAATAAACGTCGTGTGAAATCGCCACAATTGGGGTATTGTTCTGCTATTAGTCATTAATGTTCAATTGTGTTTGAACTTGAAATTTAAGCTTGCGAGAAAGGTATTAAAAGATGTTATAACTGTTTATTAAACGACGACTAGTGCAAGGAGCATAATCACTTCTAATCTGGGGAGCATAGACTTACTCCTCATTTGAACGGGAAAACTGGGGTCTCTTAATACTCAAAAATATTGAACTAATCTGGGGAGCAGAAACTTAACTCCTCATTTGATAAATGCTAAAAATTCTAAAAAACTAAGATTGTTTCAAAAACAAAGAAACAATTCAAAATTAAGTCCAAATGTCTTCTGATAACTATTGTTTGTCTTTAGTAATAATATAGATAGCCGAGCCGGGATTTAGTGGGTTAGACTAGTGTCAATTGTATGTATTAATCTGATTATCTAGTCATGGTTGTTCTCATTATTCTAAGAATTATTGTATAATAGCCATTCATATTTAAGATTATTTTTCTTGGGTAGGACATTTAGTAACGACAATCACGCTGTATCAGCTTGAAATCTCGGTCGTAAATGTCATTGTAATATTGTATTGTTACTATTATCATGTTATTCATATATTATTAGTAAAGCGAATGCTGGATGATAGAACTTTCATATTGTACATAATATTCGTCTAGTTTTATTCTGGATAGTGTTTTGTGCTGATACTGTTCGTTGTTTATTTTATCTTTAAGTAAAAGCGGTCGGGCGGGGTGCTCAGGCCCTGCGTCTTTAAGGAGGGGTGCTTCGGTTCCACTCTAATAAAATAAAAATAAGTAAAAAAAAAAATAAAAATTTTCGCTCATTTAATAGCCAGGCGGTAGTACTACAAGTTTTACTTAGATTATCTTTAATTCTAGAAAGTTTTGATATTTTTAAAAACTGTTAGAAATTAGGGTAAAAATTTCCTGTCAATAAGAACTTCACTTTTGATAAATGGCTGAGTGTTTTACATTCGTTATAAATGAAATAATTGTGGATCGATTTTAATAATTTTTTTCAGTGATACACTCGAGTATGTATACGCTTTAAAACTGGCAAAGTCAATTTTGATCAAGCAGTATTATAGGTGGCAAGAAGATACGGGCCTAACTCTTGTCGATTTCACCGCGTAAAAATGATGGAGGGCGTGGGCTCGACCACTTGTTTTTTCGCTATTTTACGTATTATTATTGAAATTTTTATTACGTATAATTAATTTAAGTGTAATAAAAAGTTACTTATATTAAGTGAAATTTTTTAAAAAATGAATTTTTAATAAAAACGATGTTCAAAAAAGTTCATTTTGGGCGGAGAGGGTGGACGGACACCTTATTTATTGTCGTATTTATTATCATTATTGACATTTTATTACTTATTATGAATTTTAATATGATAAATAATTTTATATTAAGTAAAATTAAATTAAAATTGAAATTAGACGTGAAATAGAGATTTAAACAGATGGTCGAGTGCACTCATGGTGGGTCCGCTTCAGCCTCCAGGATCAGGCTGACGGCGTTATTTCAAACTTTAATATAACTTTATATTAGATTACATATTATTTTTTTGTGTGCTTATGCCCGATTATAGGCCATGATTTTACAAAAAAAAAAATTTTCCAAAAAGTGCATTAGGGAGAGTCGGGAGACCAAGTTATACCTAAAGTGGTCCACGTCACCCCGCCCGACGCTATATTGTCTAGTTAATCTTTAAAACTTTCATTCATATTGAATAAACTTTATCAGTTGTATTCTTGGGCTCTGCTTAATTCATCATCTCTTAAAATCTTAAAACTTCTTATTCTCTCTCTCATCCTTCTATCTGTCTTTGTTATATATTAGAGGTGTTACTCTAAACACAAGTTAAATGTTGATAATTAACAGCTGCCGTGCGCTTTAAAGTGTGGTCCCTGTGACATAAAGACTCTGGGGAGGTGAAATCCTAAGCTCCTATCCGGGATAGATAATTATAGGAGCACCAATCATTGCTCGTAATAATATTAAGTGAGGAAGTAGGGAATCACTTGTGCAGGGGGCGACCACATATATACGGGCTAATTCAATCTCCCACCCTTTTTTCCATCAATTACCCTGTATTGGGTTGCTTTGAATTAAAACGCAAGCGTGAGTGAATCACCTCTCTCCGCTACAACGTCATGACTAATTTTATCGAATATAATATATATATATATATATAGTATATATATATATATATAATATATATATATATATATTATATATAATATATATTTATATAATATATTGACTATATATATAGGCCGAATAGGTGGCTAGAGCGAAGGGGACAGAAAGGGGGACGTTTTCCATACCCCGTAGGGGAGGGGCGAAGGAACCCCCGCGACACTCCCAAATACCACAGAGCGGGGGTTCCGGAGACCTCCCTGGAGGGGGGGAAATAGTGCCTACCTGTTTGTTCCCGGAAGGCCGAGAGACCGACTCCTGCCATCGGTGCGTCTTCTTGGGTATCACAATTAGTTTTAAAAAAAATAATAATGTTTTTTAAACTAATGCGTACCCAAGGGTGACACCCGATGGCAGGAGTCGGGGTCTTCGGCCTTCCGGGAACGACGGGTAGGCTACTTTGCCCCCCCTCCGGGTTGAGGGCTCCGGAATCCCCCGCCGTCTTTTGGTATTTGGTGTTGCGGGGTTCCTCGCCTCCATACGGAGTATGGAAAATGTCCGCCCTTCGTGTTCCCGTCGGCTTCGAGCCCAAATGGCGCGTGATTTTATATACTATATATATATATATTAATATACTATATATATATATATATATATTGTATATATATATATATATATATATATATTCGATAAATTACGTCATGACCTACGTATAGCCGTAACATGTGATCCTGACATGTATGATGCTTCATCGCGGGAGCTTGGCTCGATATAAGATTTCTACTTGAAAGGGTATAGGTAACATAATATAGTGTAATGCAATATATTCCTATATATCCTACTATAATTATATATATATATATATATATATATATTATATCTATTATTATATATATATATATATATTTATATATTATATACGCGTGGGCGGGTGTATGCGGACAATTAGGTATAACTTGGCTCTCCCGACTCTCCATGCACTTTTTTGGAAGATTTTTTTTTTTGTAAAATCACGGCCCCTATATCCATCAAAGACACAAAAAAATAATAATTGTAGTTCTAATAATAAAAGTTTATTAAAGTTTGAATCAAGCCGAGTCAAGCCCTGACGCGTGGAGGGTGAAGCGGACCACATTTATGGGGTGATGGACCATATGTTTAATTCGTCTTATTTACGTATAATTTCCAATTATTTATATTTTATTTTACTTTAATATATAATTATTATATGTAAGATTCGTAATAAGTAATAAAATGTCAATATGAAAATAAAAATACGAATAAATAAGGTGTCATCATCCCGTCTCCGCCCAAAATTTTGACCTTTTTTGAACTCGTTTTTTTTATTAAAACTTCATTTTTTAAAAATTTTCACTAATATAAGTAACTTTTTATTACATTTAAATAATTATACGTAATAAAAATGTAAATAATAATACGTAATACGAAAAACAATGTGGTCGAGTCACCCCTCCATCAATTTATACGGCGGGGTGAATCGGCGAAGTTGGCCGTTTATCCACTAATACTGTTTGGATGAAAAATTTACTTTGCCAGTTAAAGCTAATATACTCGAGTGTATCCACTGTCGTAATCTAAAGCTGCACAATTTTTCATTTATAACGAAGTTAAAAAACTCACATTTTTCAAAAGTGAAGTTCTATT
>JABUQX010107308.1:10000-20000 GCA_015478945.1 Trachelipus rathkii
AAGAGTCTATGGGATTTTTAACAACTTTGAGAGGCTGTAACTTTTTCCTAAAGAGAGCGACAATTTTCGTTTTCATTTTTTTATTCATTATTATTTTTTTAGAGTATATCCTGTGATTTTCATAAAAATCGGGGGTGACAACCCTCTGGGTAACAATTACCAAATAATGAAAAATAGTGAAAACAAAAGTTGTCACTCTAGGAAAAAAAAAAAAAGTTACAGCCTCTCACTTGTTAAAAATCTCGGTAATTATTTCCAATAACTGCCTCTAAACAGATTTTTATAAAAATCACAGCATAGACTCTAAAAAATAGTAATGAAGAATAAAAAAAAAATTATTGTCGGTCTCTTTAGGAAAAAAAGTTACAAACTCTCAAAGTTGTAAAAAACCCTATAGGATTTGTTATTAAAAAGAAAACGAAAATTTTTTTTTTTTTTGAAATCAAGGATATACTCTAAAAAAATAATAAGAAGAATAGTGAAAACGAAAATCGGCAGTCCTCTTTAGGAAAAAAAGTTTACATGCCTCTGAAAGTTTAAATTTACCATAAGAACTTTCTTATAAATAAAAATTGTGGCTTCGTGCTCGTTTTAGGGCCATCCTAGTTCAGGTTATGATAAGATTTGTTAATTCTACATAGATTTTCTCTGTGTATTACCTAACAAAAACTTTCATAACCTGATTTAGAGGGCCTGAAATGAGACTAACTGGATCGATCAAATATTGAACAAGTCTATGTGAATTTTTTAACAAACTTTGAGATGCTTGAAACTTTTTTTTTCCTAAAGAGATCGACCGACAAATAATTTTTTTTTTTATTCTTCATTACTAATTTTTAGAGTCTATGCTGTGATTTTTATAAAAATCTGTTTAGAGGCAGTTATTGGAAATAATTACCAAAATCTCATAGGATTTGTTATAAAAAAAATTTTTTTTTTGAAAATCACTAAAAGATAATAATGAAGAATAGTGAAAACGAAAATCGGCAGTCTCTTTAGGAAAAAAAGCCTCAAATAAAAATTTTCCCATACTTATAAAAAAAAAATTAGTGGCCTCGTGCTTGTTTTAGGGCCATCCTAGTTCAGGTTATGATAAGATTTGTTATTTCGTTATAGGTTTTCTTTGTGTATACCTAACAAAACTTATCATAACCTGAACTAGAGGTCTTGAAATGAGACCTAACCTGGATCAATTAATGTTGAAAAGTCTATGGGAGTTTTTACAACTTTGAGAGGCTGTAAGTTATATCCTTTCAAAGTTGTTAAAATTTTCATACTTTTGTTATAGTCTAATTGATGAGACTGCCATCTTATTGCAACTATGAAATAAGAAGAGAAGAAAAATGAGAGAAATTCAAAATCATTATAGCTATTCAAAGCGTATTCTTCTTAATCACTCTACTATATCAAAAACTCTACACGTTATTTCTACCAATAATAACGTTCATTATATTAATTCGATATTATATGTTGAAATATCGTTCAAGACTATTGTATACATCGATATATCTTGTATATATATATTTATATCTATAGATATAATATATATAATAACTATATATATATATATATTATATATTAATATTTTTTATAAATTAAGATTATATATATATATATATAATATAAATATATATTTATATAATATATATATATATATATATATATATATATATATATATATATATATATAGTGGAACCTCGCTATTCGTACACAATCCGTTCCAGGAAGCAGTTCGAATGGCGATTTGTATGAATGGCGAATCATTTTTTCACATAAGATATAATGTAAATTGGATTAATCCGTTCCAGACTCACAGTTGATTGCTTATTTAAATTTTTGTAATAGGTGCATTCTCTGACAAATCAGGCGGTGACTTGCACCCAACCCCCTCCGATTTTAATAAAATTTGGTATACAAACTCATTTTGGCACAAAACTCACTTCCCTAAAATATTAGGTTCCAATTTTAAGTAGGGGCTGCAAAACAGTCCCCCCAATTTTGGGGGGTTCTGAGATACTCACTTCTTTCAAAGACTGATAACTTTGGTTCTACTTAATGCAGAATCAAAATTCAAAATGCATTTTAAAGGGAATTTATAGATCTATAAAAAAGGCATGAATAAAAAAATCTGTACAATAATTTTTAAAAAAGTTATAAGGTGTTAAAATAAAAATTCCCCCACCCAATTTTTAAAAACGCAGTATCCTACTTATAAACTGAGAATTTCTTTTAACATATACAAACATAAAAAGTCTGCTTATTTGATTGGATATACCCGCTTTTTAGGCTTAAGAAAAATGGTTTCTATGTAAAAATTAAATTTTTTGAAATAATTTATAATTTTACTACAATTAACCGTCAGTACAACTTTATATATATATATATATTATATATATATATTATATAATATATATATATATATATATATATAATATATATATATATATATATATATATATATATATATATATATATTGTGATGGGGAAAATTAGAATATTTTTTTCCAATCATCATCGGCAGTTTTTGCCGATTTCTGCCGATTAATTGAACAAATATTAAGAATTTTTGCATTAATATTAAAACTTAAATAATATATTAATATATATATATGTATATATATATATATATTATATATATTAATTATATCTATATACTATATATATATATATATCATATATTATATATTATATATATATATATATACATCTTTGATTTTGTTGTAAGAAATTTGTTTTCCTGCGTGTATCAGTGTCTCAGTCTGTGTTCATCACATCCCACACTTCATCCTCCACGACAACATCTTAGAGACCCCATCCTTTATCCACATATTATATACACATATTTATATTCTTCTAGACAACATCTTACTATCCCTTATATCCCTATGTGTGGGGGACAAAAAATTGCCCGACATCATATGTCCTGCATGTCATAGAAGGGACTAAAGGACGGTGGGAGTTGGGTTGGCTGCCCACCACTCTTATCTTTGCCAGGAATGCTAATGCTATGGCTCAGAGAAGGTAGGATTGCGTAAGTGGCGTCTATCTTCGCAAAAATCGTAATGAATCGTATGGGTACATGGAAATGTCAGAGGCATAAAATGTTGAGAAGAGGAGAAGAAGGTATGGAATGTATTTAGAAAGGCAAATTTGGATTTGCTAGCTGTGACTGAAACAAAGATGGAAGGAAAAGGTAAATAATTGGTGTGGTGTGAAATGTGTTTGTGTTGGTGCGGAGAGGAATGGGAGAGGGATAGAAGAATTTGCAAATCTGATGAGTGACTTTGGGGTAGAGAGCTATGTTAGATTTTGTGTGTGTGAGTGGTTAATTCATAAGGTTTTAAATTTCTAAAAAAAGGTCAAGGTAGTGTGGTTGTGACATATGGGTCCAATCCAGAGGGGTAATGTTGAAGAGTGCGATTTTTTTTGGATTATCTGAATGATGTTTTGGATGGGGTGAGCCTTATTCAAGGAGGGGGTGTAGTACGCTCAAAAGTTCACTCTCTAGGGCAAATTACACAGATGGGCACAGACGCAGGCTTTAAAGTGAGGGAGATAAAATACAGCAGGACATACAGAAGATGGAAGAAATTCACAGAACAGAGGTGGCTGGAAAGAAGGAAGCACCACAGCGAACTAGCCTGGAATTACCAATATATCGACACAGATACAGCACTCCTTGTGCTATGAGGGCGTCATAAAGGTGGTGGTACGCAAATGATAAGTTCCCTCGAGCACTTGCCGCTGGGGTGCCTGTAGAATAGAGATAACAGTTTATAAACAGAAGTTTATAAGCCTTTTGGCCTTTGACTCGACCCTATCCAAAACCCAAGGGAAACCAGAGCCTCCCCCCCCCCCCCAGATATGAGAGCAGTACTCCATACAAGGGCGGATGAGACCCCTTTTATAGCTGGAGCAACTGAGAAGAGGGATAAAAGTCTTGCAGTCTAAACAGAACTCCCAGTTTCTTTGAGGTCGCCCTAGCAACCGTTGTGATGAGGTTTCCAAGACATTTTTTTTGTTTATGTTAAGGCCAAGGATGTTTATATTGTCAACAGGAGAGACGAGAGAACCGTCGAAAGAGATAGGAAAGTTAGAATGCATTTTAGAGAAAGAGATTTGCAGAAGTTGGGTTTTTAAAGAATTTTTAAAGGGTTTGTTTGACTACTTATGTCTTTGGACATAATTAGCTATGCTCTCATTTGAAAGTACTTTAACTTTATGTATTTTAATTATTATTTCTTGTATAATTATTATAACATACTTTCTCACTCTGTGTTTAGCGCGGGAAGTAATGTAGCACTCCATTATAACTTTGTAAAAATTTTAAATTTATGTTCGTACTTATGCTAAGATTTACGTGAGCAAAATTTTATCATAAGTCGAAATGAAATAATATATAAACCCGTCATGTTGAGATACTCTTCAGTAAGATTAAATTAACAAGAAGAATAAGAAGAAATAAATCTTACTCAAGATACTCTCTCCAGAAATCCTCCAAACTTAAAACACAGCTTCGGCAAGAAAGGTAAATTTCATGGAAAGGCTGCGACTCCAAATTTCGATCACAAATTTTCGCTAAAACGAAGAGTCAAAGGCAAGGGTGGTAAACACGCTGGAAAGGTCTGTGACTACCAATTCGCCTACGAAGAGAGAGTATCTTAACAGAAGGGACTTTTATTACTTCTTTACTTGTATTGAATATCTCTACTTATGTTGAATAAAAACATCATTTCAAATATGGATTTCTAAATTACCATCCTCTTATATAGGGTGCTTGCTCTTAAAAGAAGCCACCAACTAGCAAGTCCTGCTATATATATATATATATATATATATATATATATATATATATATATATATATATATATATATATATTATATATAATATATATATATATATATATATATATAATATATATATATAAATCAATTTAAAGTTGTACTGAAGGTTAATTCAAATAAAATTATAATTTATAAGTAGGATACTGCGTTTTTAAAAATTGATCAACAAAGGGGGGGTGGGGGGAATTTTTATTTTAACACCTTATAACTTTTTTAAAAATTGTTGAACAGATTTTTTTATTCTTGCCTTTTTTATAGATCTATAAATTCCCTTTAAAATGCATTTTGAATTTTGATTCTGCATTAAGGGGAGGGTCCAATTTTTTTCTTCGGGCTGAGCCCAATTTTCACCCCCCATAAAAATGGACATAAAATTCGAAATTTTCAGCCGATTTTGACCATATAAACACCAAACTGTAGCTTTTTTGACCTCTAAAACGTCGTTTTCGAGTGTTTTTTGTGTCTGTAGTCATTGTTTTGGTATTTTCAATTTTTGAAAATCTAGGTTTTTGACATTTGTCGAAACTCCTCCTAAACTATTTATCGAAATGACTTCAAACTTGAAAAATACAAAGATTGGACAATTATCTAAAAAGTGTAGCAGGGGAATTTTGATATTTGACCCTATATCTGAGCATTGGTCGATTTTCAAAACCTACTATTTTTGGGTTTTGAAATTGAAAAATTGGAATATTTTTTTTCTGTTTATCCGATCTGTATGAAATTTTCAGAACATTTGTAGTCGGGGGAGATGCACTTTCTTTACTTAGATTATTTCTTTGTATAAGACAATAATTATGGGATTTGTTCTTGGAACAAATTTTCAAAAAAAAATTTTTATTTTTTTTGGAATTTTAAAAAATTTTTTTTTGAGTATACAAAAAAATTATCTAAGTAAAAATGGTGTATCTCGCCCAACTATACAACCCCTGAAAATTTGATGTTGATCAGAAAAGTAGAAAAAAAAAAATCTCAATATTTCACTTTTTCCAAAAATTTAATTCACGTTCATAAAATGAAATATTAAGATAATTTTTTTTTTACTTATTCGATTAACATAAAATTTTCAGGGCTTGTATAGTTGGGCAAGATACATCTTTTTTATTTAGATAATTTTTTTTATATACCCAAAAGAAAATTTTTAAAACATTTTAAAAAATGTTTTTGGAAGAGGCGGATACTTTTGCATCTAGAAGAAAATCCCAAACTAATGCACATATACAAAGAAATTATCTTAAGTAAGAAATGTGCATCTCCCCCGACTACAAATGTCCTGAAAATTTCATTCGGATCGGATAGACAAAAAAAAAAAATATTCCAATTTTTCAATTTCAAAACCCCAAAATAGTAGGTTTTGAAAATCGACCAATGCTCAGATATGGGGTTCAAATATCAAAATTCCCCTGCTACACTTTTTAGATAATAGTCCAATCTTTGTATTTTTCAAGTTTGAAGTCATTTCTATAAATAGTTTAGGGAGGAGTTTCGACAAATATCAAAAACCTAGATTTTCAAAAATTGAAAATACCAAAACAATGACTACAGACACAAAATCACTAAAATACGACGTTTTAGAGGTTAAAAAAAAAAAGCTACAGTTTGGTGTTTATATGGTCAAAATCGGCTGCAAATTTCGAATTTTATGTCCATTTTAAGGGGGGGTGAAAATTGGGCTCAGCGTGAAGCAAAAATAGGCGCCACCCCTTAACAGCAAAAATTTCTTCAATTCCATTCTCATATCTCAATATCGCGGAACCCCCCAAAATTGGGGGGACTGTTTTGCAGCCCCTACTCAAAATTGAAACCTAATATTTTAGGGAAGCGAGTTTTGTGCCAAAATGAGTTTGTATACCAAATTTTATTAAAATCAGAGGGGGTCGGGTGCAACTATGCAAAAAATTTGCATGCTTTGTCAGAGAATGCACCAATAATATTTTAAGCATAAAATAAAAGAGGAAGAAGAGGGATGTTGAGGCTACTGTTTGGAAGGGGAGTCACCTTCCCTAAAAACATCAGGTAACATCCCTTCAGGTGTTTTCTCTCTTTCTGATGTTTTTTTTTTTATTTTTTCTGTCTTTTTGCACTAGGCATCTTCTTCCAGAAGAGGCCAGTTTCATCACAATTAAAAACTTGGTGAGGAGTAAATCCAGGGTTCACACTTTCTGGAAAGTCAGGGAAAGTCAGGAAAAAAAAAATTGGTCAGGGAAAGTCAGGGAAACGTTTTAAGATATGCTGAAAGTCAGGGAAATTCCAAAAAAGTCAGGGAAATTTTAAAATTTCAAAACATATGAAGAATGAGCTATGGACCAAGTTGCATATTTTTGATATATTTTTTTTCCTTACTGTATATTTGTGGAATAAGAGATGTATTTGAAAAGTGAATGAAAAGGATGGGCGAGGAATGACATTCCATAAATCTACTTCTATCCTGTTTCTTTCTATTTTTAGTTCACTATTACCTACTATTCTTCTTATTCCTGTTCGTAGAGGTTGTTCAAGTTCATCCTTTCGATTGAAGGTGATTGGTATATGGATGTGTTTTATACTGTTTGACTAATGACTTAATCTTTTTTTTTTTAGGGTTTTTTATTTTTTGTTTTTTTTTTTTTTTTTTTTTTTGCGGTTTGCCGAAGTGATTTTGGATTTTTGTGCAGTTGAAGATATTTATTATTTATTTATAAATGACTTCAAACAAAAAAATAACTTTAACGGACCAGTGGTTGGACGTCAAACAGAACCCACAGTTTATCTATCAGGTGGTTGGGTAAAGGACCTGATAGTTTCAAGGCATACTGTAATGTATGTAAAAAGAACTTTGATCTATCTAAACCATGAATCTAAAATGGGATGCCAAGCCGAAGTTTCACATTCAACGAGGGAAACTCATTTGAATTTAATCAAAATTCGGCAGGACAACCATCATTGAAAAAACTTTTTCGTTATGTTTTCTAATAATACAAATATTAGTTAAAGTGTGTGCACTGAAATTATGCCATTCATCAACTTCTAAGTTCTATCATCTCAAACCGAATTGTAAAATGACCCTGATGTTTTATTAATAACCAAGTCGCAAAAACAGTTTAATCAATCAGTTTTCATATTTTTGCTTAAAAGATGATGTTACACAGATCTGAAATACTAAGGGCATTAAAGGTGGTGGGATGATAAAATGTCTTTCAACGTCGTGTGCAGATATAGGGGAAACAATTAAATTAATGTTTCCAGATAGTGCGGTAGCTTTCAATTTGTAATGGTTCGAAAAAATGTAAAATATGTGATTAACCATGTACTTGCTCCCTATTTTTCTAGAAAGCAAAAGCACAATACACTACTTTGCAGTGAAGCTCAATCTACCCTTGAATTAAAATTCAAAATATTTTTGAATGGTGACTGTCTTTTTAAGAGACTTAATTAGTTTTTTTCTTCTATAGTACCTGGGAATTAATGTTATGTGGAATTGTGGCAAATTATTAAATTAGGACTGATATTTTCGCATGGAAATGTGACAGTGGAAGGAGGGTTTTCTATAAATTAAGCAATTTTAGTGGAGAATCTGAAAGAACAAAGTCTTATTTCTCAAAGAATAGTGCACAATGCTATAAGATCTCATGAAAGTATTATAAAGATCCTATCACTCAAAAAATATTTGACAAATGTTAAGAGCTGCCAATAAGGAGATATGAAGAGCATCTAAAGAGTCAAAACAGAACCAAACAAGAAGAAGAGAATAAAAAGGTTAAAAAAAAAAATTAACCATACAGATCTATAAACTGAAGAGCAGAGAAAGATGTTTAAAACTGAAAGCTTTGACAGAAGAAGACTCTATAAAATCAAAAATTCAGTTGCTTGAGAAGAAAAAGTTAACCTAAATCTCCCCATTTAGAACTTTTGTGATCACAGTGGACGTTTTTCACCTATGCACTTTAATGTAAGCTTTTAATTTATTTTCTTTTTGTATAAATAAAACCGTTTACTTTTGGAAAAAAATAAAAAAGGAGTGCGTTGGACGGCTATGGGGAAGGTATAGGCTGATTACTAAAAAAAATGAAATATTTTTTAAATTCATCCATGATGATGAACAGTTTCTAAAGCAAATTTTCAATAATTTAATGTATGAACTGAGTAAATAGGCTGCAATAATGATTAATAGATATTTTATATGCCAAAAATAACGAACACGCTGGTCAGGGAAAATTTGCAGATTTGGTCAGGGAAATCAAATTCAAAATTTCAGTGTGAACCCTGAAATACCTCACTCTACAAAGTTTTTAAATTCTCCAACAAACTTTTCAGCAGCATCTATATTTGCACAGGCAGCCTCCCAATGTCTAATAACACTTTGAATGCCACTTTGCTTTTTAAATCGATCAAACGTCAAACCAACCCCTACTTGCTTTAAATTCATCACTTTGCGCACTGGTTCCAGGGTTGTCTCGCTTAAGGTCATCATGCAACTGCTTTGCTTTTTCACAAATCATTGTTTCATAAATGCTATCACCTGCAAGTTGTTTTTCGTTCATCCAAACTAACAAAAGTTTTTCCACTTGTTGGATTATAGGTGACCTATTCACAGCAAGAACAGTCACTCCTTTTGCCACATTAGCCCTTTTTATTATGTCTTTATTTTTCAGTATAGACAATATGGTTGATTTTGCCATGCCATACTGAGTTGCCAGGTCAGAGACACGAGTTCCACTTTCAAACAATTGTCTACACTGCTTTCCTTTTAGGCTTTGTTGAATCGCTAATCTTTTGTGAACTCATGGCTGCACTATTTTTAATAACAACAAAAAATAACAATAATATAGCACAAAGTTTCACGAAGCTTGCGTGGATGATGCATAGCGTACAGAAGCTAGCATGATACTGAACTGAAGTGACCGCTTGGAGCGGCCAGTAACAAAGTGACGCTGTCCGAATCGCGGATAAGCGTACAATTGGAGAGTTGATTTTTTACTTGAACAAGTTGGACGAATAGCGAGTTGTATGAGAGGCGGACGAATGGCAGGGTTCCACTATATATATATATATAATATATAAGATATATATATATAATACAAGTAACCATTTTACATATGTTTATCATTTATATATATAATATATTATATATATATATATATATATATATATAATATATATATATATATATATATA
>JABUQX010107309.1:5000-7500 GCA_015478945.1 Trachelipus rathkii
CCCCAACTCCGTTTCTACTTTCATTAATGACCTTCTCTTTGTTACTTCATAATCTGTCCATATCCTATGTCGACGACTCCAGCTTCATTAGGAGTCGCTCAGAACCACAATTGATGCACGCCTTGGAAGGGGCCTTGGACCAACTAACCTTGTCGAATTTCTAATTGGGGCATTAAGAATTGGCTTGTTTGTCAATGCTGCAAAAACTCAGTTCCTCATCTTTCTACCAACATAAAAATTTTCACAACAACAAAAATTTAACTTATTTATTGTAAGTAACCTTAATTGGAAAGATCACATCATTACTTTTCTTTCTAAACAAGCTTCTAAAAAATGTGGAGTCTAGGGCTTTTCTTATTAACTCTCTCTTTCTCAATCTCTCTCATCTCTCCCTCTCTCTTCTCTCTCTTTTAACTCTTTCTTCTCTCTCTCTCTCTTCTCTCACTCCTCCTCTCTCATCTTCCCTCTCTCTCTCTCTACCCGTCGAATTGTTGCCTCACTCTCTTTGTTATATCGTTATTAAAACGTTATTACCTCCTCCTTTGATAAGGTTTCGTGCGACACGACTTTCTCCACAGCCTCATTCTTTCTCTATTCAACTGTTTATTTCTAATGTTCTAATCAGTATCGGCTATGTTTCTTAGTATGTTTAATTTCTTGTTTCCAATGAAGTAATATTGTCTGTAATGTTTGTGAAATTTAGATGTATCAGAGAGTTATACCTAAGATTTTGGGAGGTTTGCTTAGTGGAATTGGAGTGCTGTTTAGGTAGATTTGGGGATGTAAGGTTCCGAGTTGGTTCGCTCTGTAGTGATTAGAATAATTGATGATTTATTTGGTGAGGAGTACTTTCTATTGTCAGTTAACAATGTTTGGTTAGGTTGATATATTGTTGTGTCAAATTTGTGACGTGTTTAGGCTATAATGTGTAGTGGCGATGGTGATGTCACCTTAGTAGGTTGTAATGTTGGTGTGTTCGTTTGTGGTTGTGTAGTCGTAAGTGTATAGGTTGAACAGTGGTGGGGATACGATTGCCTTGAGATACTCGTTGTTGATGTACTGTGCGTGATTTTTTGTTGTTGATTTGAATTTTGGGATGTTTTTTCCTGATAGAAGTTAGATTACATTTTTGGAAAATTGTGGGGATGCTGGAGTTTATTATTTTGTGGATTAGGTTGTGTTTTGGAAATGTGTCGAAGGCTTTGTTGATGTAGATTGCGATGAGTATAGTTTTGTATGTGGGTTTGGAGTTTAGGCCTTTTATTATAGGTTGGATGATGTTTATGAGTGCCAGTTTGTTGGTTGAAGTGATTAGTTGAAAGCAGTGTTGGAACTTTTGTTTGGGGATGTGTGATGTAATTTTGATCAGAATGAGTTTTTCGAGAAGTTTGCATAGTGCTGATAATAGTGATATCGGACAGTATTAGGAAGGGTTTGAGGGGTCTTTTCCGGGTTTTAGCTTTGGTATTATGATTGCTTTCTTCCAGATGGCAGAATAAAATTTAGGCTGATGGAGCTATTAAATATATTTACCAGTTGGGTTAATACTGTATTTCCAAGGTGTTTGTTTGAGATATTGTCTGGGCCTATGGCTGGAAAATTTTTAAGCGACTTTATGGTATTTTCCAGGTCCGTAGTGGTTATTTGTATTGTTTGGTCTTGGTTGCTTTTTATTTTCTTGAGGGCTTTGATATTTTTCCTGTTTTGTGTTTTGTAAGTGAGTAGGTTTGTGGCTTTGTTTGGCGAAGTGCGTAGCAAGGGTGTTTGCGAATTGTTTGGAGGTTTGAGGGTTTTGTGAGTTTTGGTTTTTAATGGATTCATGTGTGAGTGGTTGGGAATTGTTTGAGTTTTTCTGGATGTTTTTTGGTTTACACATTCTGGTGTTGTTAGTGTTTTGGAGGTTATTTGTGAGAAAAGTTTGGAATTTATTCGAGGAGTGTTTTTTCGTTATGTTTGTGATTTGGGTGTTGAGAGTATTAATGTGTGTTTTAGATAATTGTGATTGAGCTTTATTTCTGAGTGAATTAAGTTGTTTGATTTAGTTTCTATTTCAGGGGTTAGGATTGGATTGTATTTTTTAAGGTTTCCTTTGGGGATTTTTTTAGTTTGCAGCATTTTGAATCGAAGAAGTGAGGTTTTGGATAGCTTTATTGAGGGTGGAGGTGTTTGTGATGTTTAGAGGGGATAAGTTGTTTTCTATGTGATCAGTAAATTTTTCCGTCAGTTTTTTTTATTGTAATTTGCACATATTTTCCTGTAAGGGAAGTGTGTTTTATTAGAGTTTTGATATTTGATGATGATAGAGAGGTGGTCGGAGTTAAGATCGGTTAGAGTAGATCAAAGTAATTTGGTGGGTAAGTAAGGTGAGCAGATAGTTAGGTCTGGGGAAGTGTAAGTTTGAATAATTTGGGGGAGGGTATTCTAGTATGGTAGTTTGGGTTGTTGAGAATGTTTAAATTTTCAAGGTTTGATAGGATACGGGTTCTTCTGGGGTTGGCAA
>JABUQX010107309.1:10000-14425 GCA_015478945.1 Trachelipus rathkii
TAGAGATCCAGTACTACTCATAAAATGGCTCAATGGATTTCAAGCTAATATTTGTGTTTGAGAGTGATTTACCAGAATGCTAGAGTGGTTTTTTGCTTTTGGTTTTAAATTGCTCAAATCTGTCAGCAAATTCATCTTTAATATTTTTTATAACTGCGCTGAAGTAATTCGTGTCAACAGTTGCACTGGTTTTATCGCGATATTGCTTTAGAAATTGAAAATGAAGTAATTTACCGCTCTGAATATCTTCTGCAAAAAGAATAATTTTTCTTCAATTTTTTCCCCCTTTCCTTGTAGTTTTAGATTCAGCTCATTTAATTTCGTTGTGATATCCACTCATAAAGTAAAATTTTTGCAAACCATTTATGTTCTCTTCTAATTCAGGTGAAGATGGCAAAGATTGAAGATTTCAAAGAAAAGAATTTCAAGAAAAGATCAAAGGATGGAAATTCAGATAAGTGTAATGATTCAGAACAATATAGATCGTTTATGAATAGTAAAGTAGTGTATAGGTTTATTATTTTTGCATTGTGTTAAAAATGTTTTCATTTATTTACCTCAACCGTTTCTGCCGGAAATGAAGCGCCAGCGCGTCTTGGTGCATTACAGTGAAACAAGAAATTTGTGGTTTATTTTGCTCTGAAGAATCGTTGTTGCACCTTTTTTTTTTTCTGTCATACTTCTGGCTCCATCAGCTGCTATTAAACGATTTTATTTAAATCGATCTTATTGTCTTCAAGGCATTTTTGCACGTCATTCGCTATATCTTTCCCTCTAGTTCCCGAGAGCGGTAGCAATCCTATAAGTTCTTCTTTTGGACCTTGGGAAGACATATACCTGACAAAAAGGACAACTTGTGCCGTGTCTTTTATGTCGCAAGACTCATCTATAGCAAGTGATAAGGCAGAAGAAAGTTGAATATCTTCCACCTGCAGATATGTTACATTTAAAGACATTTTAGCTATTCTATCTTGTACTGTTTTAGCGGATAGTGGCAAATCTTTGATTTTTTTCAAGATTTCTGGTTTGTTTTTGAAATCACGAAACAGTTCTCCAGATGCACATATGAAAATCTTTGACATACTCACCATCTGTGAATGGTTTGCCTTGCAATTTAGTGAACCGCGAAGCTTGCCAGATTAACATTACTTGTAGATTGCGTCCAGCTACTTAACATGGAACTTGATTGCTGTTTTTGTTTTTGGAGCTCGTCGACACCTTTTTTTCGTTCTTCGCCGGCTGGATATTTATTTACTAGCAAACTGAGTATGTTTTTTAGTAAAGTGTCTCTCTAAATTTGATTTCTTATTGTGTGCGAGTTTTTCGTGGCAAATGAGACAAGTCGGAAGGCCATCTGAGTTGCATATGAAAGCGAACGACTCCGTCCAATCCCGATTGAATTCTCGATGCTCTTCTTCAGTTCTTCTCTTTTTTTTCTTTTTTTTGTAGATGCCATGTTGCGGTGAAGCTGTAATAAAGAATTTTTAAAATTATTATTTAGGTTTCCAAAATAAAATAAATAAAATAAATAAAATAAAATAAATAATATTTGCGTATGGAACTAAAGAGCCGCAGCTTCAAGTCATGAAGACTAATCACAACTCTCAAAACAACCCCCAAACCATAAACGTAGCACTAAAAGACCAAAGCAACACTATTTCCTCCCCTAGGCCCTAGATAACACTGCAACATACTAGCACAATATTATTAAAATCTATCAATTAAGCCAACGTCCCAAAACGCTAGGGAAACTATCAGACAGACAACACTCAAAAACTCTCCAGTCACAAGCCCCGACAATGTCTCCAAAATACATTTAAAACACCTAGAATCGACAGCTCTAGCTAATATAACCGAAATATTCAATAATTTTTTGGAATACAACTTCCACCTCAAAATCCGAAAAAAGCAATAATAATACCCAAAACCACAAAACTTACCCTCGTCACATCACCCAATTTCCCTTCTATCCACCTTTGGTTAATAAATGTAAAAACTCGCACTCACCAAAATTCATCCATTCATATTTATACTCTCCAGAATTTCAACACGGATGCAAAGATCACCATTCAATTACTACTGCTCTAACCCCTATCACCCAAAATATCATCAAGGGTCTTACACAGAACCCAGACATGTCCTCATACAGAAAATCCTAGAAACCCAAATACCTAATAATTACAAAAAGTGGATCTCAAATTTCCTATCAGTCCGCACATCCCAAGTATCTAATAAAAACAATATATCAAAAATAATAAAACTTATAAATATTGTCCCCCAGGGAATCATTTTGTTCCCTCTCCTCTTCAATATATTTACAGCCGACCTGTCTATCTCCCAAACATCACACACAAAACTTATGACATAAGCTGACGACATAAACATCATGACACAAAGCCAAACCACACCTACAGTTACCAGACTTGCGCAAACTTACATCCAACAACTCGAAACATGGCTCAACACAAATAGAATGACAACATTACCAGAAATAAACCTCAATTACAATGACTACTAAAGATAGACACCAATCCTCATTTCATTCCCAAGTAAAACTAAACCTTGTCCTAATACCTCTGAACAAATTTTTCTGTCTTAACTTTGGCACACACTTCACCTTTTCTATACACTTAAATAA
Organism: Trachelipus rathkii; assembly: GCA_015478945.1. Classification (NCBI taxonomy): domain Eukaryota; kingdom Metazoa; phylum Arthropoda; class Malacostraca; order Isopoda; family Trachelipodidae; genus Trachelipus; species Trachelipus rathkii. Next base: position 12,639 of record JABUQX010107309.1, read on the forward strand.
CGCAACCAATTCCGCAAACAGAAAATTAAACATTTTACCCACTACCCACTTGTAGTATGTTATCATGTTGGGATATATATATATATATATATATATATATATATATATATATATATATATATATATATATATATATATATATATATATAGATATATAGATATAGATATATATATACATATATCTATGCAAATATCTAAATATATATATATATATATATTGTTATATTTATTTATTTACAAGTATTATATGCATATGTACGTATATATACATGTATATATATTTATCTATATATATAAAAATATATATTATATTTATGATTATATATATATATATATATATATATATATATATATATATATATATATATATATATATATATATATATATATATATATATATATATATATATATATATATATATATATATATATATATATATATATATATATATATATATATACACGATTTGTAGATTTTATATTCTATTATTTCAAAATCCAAGTAAAAGTTCATATATATATATATATATATATATATATATATATATATATAACAAAAAAAAAATATATATATATATATATATATATATATATATATATATATATATATATATATATATATATAGATATATATATATATATATATATAAATATACATATATATATATATATATATATATATATATATATATATATATATAGGATATATAGATATATATATATATATATATATATATATATATATATATATATATATATATATATATATATATATATATAGAACACCAAAAGCAAATATTAAGACATCCCTTGCATTTACGATCCCTCCACCCTTCTCTGTTCTGGTAGTTCTATGACAATACTTGATAAAGAGATTAATTAACCATAAAGAGATATTTATATTAAGTGAATTAAGCGACCAAATCTTAAGTGACACCTAAGTTAAAAGATCTTGATCGTTTTTATACTAAAATCTTAATTAAGCATGAAACACGAAACGCACAGATGGAAAACAAACCGTGACAATATTTGTTATATTTCGAAAACAAATTCAGAACTAAAAATTAGGCACGGTTGTTTACTTAAGGTCATTTTGACAAGGAATTTTATTATTATTATTATTATTATTATTATTATTATTATTATTATTATTATTATTATTATTATTATTATTATTATTATTATTATTATTATTATTATTATTATTATTATTATTTGTTTTGTGTTCTATTTTGTGTTCTGCTGACTCTAAATCAAAAATAATTTCGAAGTTTTTATTTTCTTATAGTAATGTTTTAACCGTTAACCTGAATTATAATGGGACAGGACATAGAATCTTGATGAATAATTTAAAACGAAATTAAAAAAATCAGTTTGTTGAAAAATCGTGTAACCAAAAGGAAATAAAAAAATTAGTATCGGAATGGTTGGTAATGCTATCTCAGAATTATTTTATTTGAGGGATTTTTTACGAATTTACTAAATTTTTCCATTAAATAAAAAGAAATGTAATAAAGCTTAATCTAGAGCAGCGGTCTCCAAACTTTTTTGATCGCGTACCCCTAAGACAAAAATAATTCTAAGTTGTACCCCTATAGGCCTGTAATATATATATATATATATATATATATATATATATATATATATATATATATATATATATATATATATATATATATATATATATATATATATATATATTGAAGCGGCGCACGAAAACGCGTAAAGCGTTTCTACGATAAAATGCGAAAACGGTTAAACACCCAAATTATTGAACGAAGTACAAC
>JABUQX010107310.1:10000-20000 GCA_015478945.1 Trachelipus rathkii
CTTCTTCTCTACTGACCACCATGATCTCCGTCTTTTCTGTGTTCATAGTCAAACCGACCTCTCTAAGCCTATTCGCAAAACATATCACTACCCATCTCAACTTATCTCCCTTTCCGCTCCAGCATGCCAAGTCATCCGCATATGCCAAAATATCACCGTCCAAATCTTCAATATCCTCCCTCACCCTTCTTTATCATTACATCCAGATATCATACAAACAAAATTGGTAACAACACTCTTCCTTGTTTAACCCCTGTTCTCACCTCGAACCATTCCTTATTCTCTTATTCTGTTCTTACATTACATTTACTATTTCTATACAAAAGAGCTCCTCTCCGCTTTCTACCCGCTGCATATTCTCTCTCTAAGCAGTTAATCGAAAGCTTTATTTAGATCAATGAAAGCTATATATGCTTGTTTGTTGTATTCCCATAGCTTTTCCAACGTAATTCTCAGGGCGAACAAGAGATCCGTCGTGCTTCAGTTCTTTCCATATTCTCAACTTTCTCTCTAGTATTCTCTCATATGTTTTTGCCAAGCGGTTCAACAAGGAAATTCACCTGTAGTTTTTACAGTCTCCTGTATCTCCTTTTCTCTTATATATTGGCACTGTAATTAACTCTCCCCATCCTTCTGGTACTTCACTCTCGTTACGCCAATTAAACAGTTTCAAAATTACTTCTTTCATTTTTCCTCCCCCCTCCTTTATCATTTCTATGGATGTATCCCATTTTCCCCGGGTGCCGTTCTTCATCGCTCTCAAGGTCACTCTAACTCTTCCATAATGACCTCCTCCTCATCTTCCTCCTCTGCATCTCTGCCCCCTCTTCCCCCTGTTCATTCACATTTAGCAGTTTTCTAAAGTACTCCGTCCATCTCCTGTTTGTGTTTATTGATCTCACCAAAACTTCTCCTTGCTTATCCTTGATGCTGCACACTTTGCTCTTTCACTCTCTATATGTTTTTGCCAGTCTAAAAATTTCCTTCCTTTCCGCCCTCCCATCTTCCATCATTTCTTCCGCCTCTCTCTTTGCTGCCTCCTCTTTTACTCTTCTATTCACTCTCTCTGCATCATTTCTAGCCTCTACATACTGAGCCCTTGTCTGTACAGTTCTATTTTTCAGCCACTTTCTCATCAATACCGTTTTCCTTTTTATTGCCTCCTTCACTTCTTAAGTCCACCACTTCTGTGTCTTTTCTTCGTTCTTCCTACCCATCATTTGCCTAGGATCTTCTCTGCTGCCCTCCTTGTCCGTTTCTTGTATCTCCCTCATCTCTTCTACTCTTTCTAATTGTTATAAGTCCTCACTTAATTTTTAATAGATTCCCTTTCTGGCCGCACTCTTTCAGTGATTTAATTTAATCGCATTTCTCTTTTCTTTATTCTGCATCGTTTCTTCTTTCACCACCAGGTCTGTCACCAACAATCGATCCGAATCCATTATTACTCCAGGTATTACTTTCACATTCCTTATTAGTCTACTATCAGATGATATTATATAGTCTATAACAGATCTCTGGTTGAATTCTCCTGTGATATTGTTCCATCTACACCTTGTGAGCTTGTGCAAATCCCTCTGTTGGAAAAAACCATTCATGATATTCATTCCTTTTCACAAACAGAAGTCTATCAACATCTCTCCTTCCATATTCCTTATCTCCTCTCTATACTGTCCTACCAATCTCTCCACGTCGTCTCTTCTCCTTCCTACTCTTGCATTGAAATCTTCAACCAGCAACTTTACATTCTCCTCTCTTCTTCCGTCCTCCACCCTCTCCTCCAACATTTCCATGAACTGTCTCTTTTTCCTCCTCCGTGTGTCCTTGTTGCTGCCAATGCACTTGATAGAAGTGGTATCTCTTATATATATATATATATATATATATATATATATATATATATATATATATATATATATATATATATATATATATATATATATATATATATATATATATATATATATATATAGGTTATGTTTCGATTTAGGTCCATGCTCGTTTAGGTTATGATAAGATGTGTTAGGTATTACTGTATATACTTAATAAAACTTATAATAACCTGAACTAGCAGTGTTCTAGACCGAAACCATATATATATATATATATATATATATATATATATATATATATATATATATATATATATATATATATATATATATATATATATATATATATATATATATATATATATATAGCCAGCGTTTAGAATAGCTGACACCTGTATCTAAAAAACTACGATAGCTACATAAAAACTGAATACATTTTGGAATTCAGCGATCATTTTAATGCCGGAAAAGAGAATAATATTTTATTTATTATAAAATAATTAAAATTATTAATAAATTAATTAAAATAATACGGCTGAATAACATTTGACGCCTGGCATTGTGGTACTTCTCCTGGCAGCGAGACTCCTCCTCCTCCTGGCTGCGAGACAGCGAGATAATTTTTTTTTTTGTGAATGAAAAACAACATTTCGGGAAACTTCATTTTCCCATCATCAGGAAATAATTTACTGTAGTGACTATGGCGAGGCAGGCGGTATTTATTATAGGTAAGTATACATTTTATAGTATATTGTCACAAATTGGGTGAACGGACTCCATTACGAAATAAAATTAAAATATTGAAACTTGTTGACCACCTCAAGAACATATTTATCTGTAAAGCACTGTCAGAGTTAAGTGAAGGTTTAATATTAGAAATACAAATGGATTCTAAAATTTTCAAATCAAGTTGTTGATCGGTTTGTTATTATGGAAAACGCATTGGAGTCTATAGGATGATCTTTGGTATGAATAATGAATATGGTTTCTAATACTGGATGGGTTGGGAGAGGTAAAATTATTACCCGTTCTAACCGAACTGCCTCTATGCATCTCTGCTTTGAATAAGAGTTGAAGATGTGTGCTTCCCACATAGGTGTCATTTCAGCACCACAGGAGTATTTATAGAATAAAAGAAGAGCGCAGATGAATCGGTAAAGCTACTTTGAGAAAAGAAAAAAGATGACCCCATGGAAGAGTTGGGTTTCAAAACCAAAATGAAAGAAAGTTGCAATTTTGAAAGTTCCCTTTTTAATTTATGGTTTCAATAATCATTTAAAGGAAGTTTTTGAACTGTAAGCGAAACGAGTTTATGATTGAAAGTTTTGTTTTGAAATCTATTTGTTAGGGTGAAGAAAAGGGAAGACGAATATAAATTGGCGTTAAAAATTTGATCAGAACAGAGAACTCCTTATGAAGATAAAATAATCCTAGTTACGATGTTTACGATTATTCCTACTTGAAATTAAAAAAGAAACTTTCAAAATTGCTACTTTCCTATTACCCATGCTTGGACTTTATTTTTGTTTTGAAAACCAACTGTTCCTGAGCTCATTTCTTTCTCATAAAAACGTTTAACCGAGCCATATGCTCTCTTCTGTCGTCTATAAATACTCCTGTGGTGTCTGTAATGTCACCTATGTTAGCAGGTAATTATTTTACATCTCCCAACCCTTCCAGTATTAGAAACCATAGTCATACTAAATATCATCCTATAGACTCCAATGCGTTTTCTATAATAACGCAAACCAACCAAAAACTAGACTTGAAAATTTTAGAACCAATTTTTTTTTTCTAATCTTAAATCTTCACCAAACTCTGCCAGTGATCCTTTACAGCTAAATCTGTTTTAGAGGTGATCAACAAGTTTCAACTTTGAAGTGCTATTTCGATATGGAGTCCGTTCACGCAATTTGTGACATTATACTATATAATGTACACTTACGTGTAATAAATTCCGCCTGTCTGGCCATGGTCGCTACAGTAAATTATTTCTCGAGATTGGGAAACGTAGTTTCCCGAAACGTTTATTCGTATAAAGTTAGTGATTTAACTTAACAAGTAATTTTAACAAGAATTTTATTTTGTTCCGAGCACTAGTTTTATTATTATTATTATTATTATTATTATTATTATTATTATTATTATTATTATTATTATTATTATTATTATTATTATTATTATTATTATTATTATTATTATTATTATTATTATTATTATTATTTTATATATATATATATATATATATATATATATATATATATATATATATATATATATGATAGTAACCTGAGAAAATAAGTGAATTTATTTCTGCACCGCCTACATTCATTAGCCCGTACACGTGGACCGAGCCCTAATGTATTAAAAAGATAAAGCTTCAATGACACGACTTTCAGAACCTCTTCAAAAACTTTGAAAGAAGCGGAGACTCAATACGTTAGCTAAATAGGGATAATTCGAATAAGCCACACACATTCTCTTAAACATACATACATACATACATACATACATACATACATACATACATACATACATACATACATACATACATACATACATACATACATACATACATACATACATACATACATACATACATACATACATACATACATACATACATACATAGACAGTGAAAGTGTTACTATATAATCAATGTGATTTAAATTAGGAATTATTCAGAGATCTGTTCAATTTAAATTTTATCTAAGAAATAATCGAGTTTTATTTTACTTAAAAGAAGAGAAATTACAATTCAATTTATATCTCATACACGCGCACACTCGCCTGCCTCTCTCTCTCTCTCTCTCTCTCTCTCTCTCTCTCTCTCTCTCTCTCTCTCTCTCTCTCTCTCTCTCTCTCTCTCTCTCTCTCTCTCTCTCTCTCTCTCTCTTACATATATAGGGGTCCTTAAAATAAGTTCATTGATGTTGTGGATTTTGTTCTATTACTGGCCTAACATAGCTATTATACAATTTACTTATAACTTGATGATTTATTCAATAAAATATAAATAACAGTTTCCCCTTTATTGAGATTCTCTTTTTTTTCTTCGTAAGTTTCGATGAGCAGTCTCGACCTTTCCCTGCGTTTACCTCCCTTGCCAATTTATTCTTTTTGAAATGTTTGAAAATTGAGATGAGTCGATTCTGCTGTTGCGGACTTTTCCTGAAGTGTTCCCTCCCTTCCTTGAAAGTTGGGTTTTCTTGTAATCTTTTCTTCTTGGAGCAAGCAAGTGAGTAGTGAGTCCGAGTGATAATGAGAAGAGAGAGTGGGAGAAGAAGTGCTCAACAAGGTAGTGGGGAAACCTTTTATACAATTTTGTTCGTACTTATGTCAAAATTTTGCTTACGTAAATCTTGGCATAAGTACGAACATAAATTTTAATTTTTACGAATTATGCTTTGGGATGCTACATTACTTCCTATTTTAAACATGGAGTGGTAAAGTATATAAATACATAATATAAAAGAAATAATAATCATTCAAATGCATATATATTTGGGGCCATTCGAAAATGCGCCCAAACATATAAAACATGTCAATGGCTAAAATAATAAAAAGAAATATATAATGACAGTGTACATTCAAATATAAGCATATCTGATTATGTCCGAAGAACATAAGCACACATACAAACATTGGAATGTAAGAGATTACAAAATATAAAATGGTATATAAACAAAATTCAAAATATTAGCCTAATGAAGGTACATTCCAATAGCATATTTGAGTATATCCGTTAGATATAAGCAAATATACAAACATTTGAATGCAAGAAAATACAAATGTTATATAAAATATTAGAGATATCGCACACAAGTGAATATCACTTGACGATGAATCGTGGAATTTTTGACATTGATAAGAAGATTAAACCCATACGTGAATATCTTGATCCATATAGGCCAAAATTGCTCGTCTTCATTTCGAAGAGAAGCTCTGACACTTGGGATGAGACGAGCTTTGGAAATCTTGAAAAAAGAACTTATTTTGCAATTCTGGTTTGGTATAGGATTTAATGCTCTACAACCACACTGGACGTCACTCACCTGAAGTAATTTTGAAACGAGATGATGGTGACGACCAGAAGCAAGTTGAAGGATACCAGTACGATTTTTGCAATTAAATTCTTCATTGCCATAAAAGTAGGAGATGGTACTGAATCATCAGAATTCGAAAAGGAGCCTGAAGGTTCGTAGTGGGATTCAAAATGAGTTTCAAACCATAATCCAAAATTAATTGAGGATGATAAAAGAAGTCCGTATCGATAAAATAATGCTCGTTTGTGGTTCTCTTTAGTCATCTTCTTGGAGTTTTCTGATTTGGATTTTTTTATTGTTGTTGTTTTTTCTTCTTTTTTTCATTTTAGTTGTTTTCTTTTGGAGACGAACTTTTCTTGTTGATGATGAAGAAGTTAGCAAGAGAGTGTAAGTATCCAATTCGTTGTTTGGCATCGTAATAAGTAGTTACTGGTGAAATGCTGATGGGTTATCAGAAGGCGCTGGGTGTTTTACTTCCTGGATTACCAATTACCTTTTTAAATGTTATTTGTTATATTTCTTTGTTCCTATGTAGGCCTCTATATGTGTTGGTTGATGATTTAAAAATCATAAACAAATGATTTATTCAATAAAATATAAATAACAACAGTCTCCCCTTTATTAAGATTCTCTCATTTTTTCTCTTCGTAAGTTTCGATGAGCAGTCTCGACCTTTTCCTGCGTTTATCTCCCTTGCCAATTTATTCTTTTTGAAATTTTGAAACTTGAGATGAGTCGATTCTGCTGTTATAATTACTGCTTATAATCACACCTAAATCTTTTTCTGGGTCCACAGACTCAACCAATCCCAACTCATATCGTAGTTAAAACTTATATTTGAGTAGCCAAGATGAAGAACTTTACACTTTTTACTATTAAAATTCATTTGCCACTTATCTGACCACACAAGAAGTTTATCAAGATCATTTTGAATCTTTGTACATCCTTCATTATTCCTAACTGAGGTTCCCACTTTGGTATCATCTGCAAACTTAGAAACCTTGCATTTAAATCCCTCATGTAAATCATTTATATATATGAGGAACAATAGTCCCTATCACTGAACCTGGTGGGACACCACTTTTCACTATTTCCTATGATGACATTGTTATTTAGTTGTACACATTGTTTTCTATTCTTAATCCACTTAATCCACTTCATCTTAATATTCGCAAGTTTTACATATTACCAGTTATGTGTCACTTTTTATACTACAACTGGAATATCTGTTTCTGTTGAAGGAGACCTCAGCCATAAAAAAAAATTAATGAATAAAATAGATTAAATTTCCTGTTTCGAGGATGCGGGACGAGGATACCATCAATGTCATTCCCAAAACTCTGCCCTTTATTTAAAAGAGTAAAACCAATTAAATATTTTATAAAGCTACAGTTAAGCATAGCTAATAGTCGATATCAATTTTTGGAAGTTTTTATTTCAAAAATAATAATTTTTCGGCTTCCACTCAGCATTTAATTTGCTAAGTTTTTCCTCGTAAATCAAACCGGTATTTCAAAAAGACGTTCAGTGGCAACACTTAATTCATCCATCACCAAACAAAAGGATATATATATATATATACAGTATATATATATATATATAATATATATCTATATATATTATATATAAATATATATATATTATTATTATATATATAATATATATATATAATATATCTATATATAATATATATAGTATATATTTTATATATATATGGTCATCATCCGAGGGTGATGTTGAGGAGTGTGACTTTCTGGGATTATCTGAATGATGTTTTGGACAGGTTGAATAGGGGATTCAGATTGATTGTGTTGGGCGACTTGAATGGTTGGATAGGTGATCGAAAAAGGGATGGGGTTGCAGGGAGAAAATGATAATGGTAGGAAGGTGATCGAATTTCTGCGAGGAGAGAGCTATGTGTGGTATGTGGGTATTCATAAGTATACTAGATTTGGTTAGGTTGGGTTAGTATTGAATGAAAAGTATAATTGATAATAAAGTATGAATGTTAAATTAGTGAATGGGGTTACGGATGGGAATGATCAGATCATTAATGTTGTTTTACATAAGATTAAGTTAGTGGGGGAATGAATGGAGGAGGAATGAGATAAGGAAAACTGGGAGATTAAATATTAAATCTAAGTGAATAAAGTTGTAAGGAAAATTTGTGAGAGCACGAGCAAAATAAATCATTGAATGTGAACAAGACGAAACTAAACAAATCTGGACGCAATTGAAGAAAGTCTTTGTTAGTAGTGCTGAATTAAGAAGTAAAAATGTCAATATCGAGTGGTGGAATGAAGAGGTGATGGAAGCTGTTAAACGTTTAAAAAATTCGTTGTTGAACTGTGCTAAATGCCATTGCTGATGTTACCAAAGAAAGGTGTATGGAAATACTATAAGATAAGAAAAAGGAAAGACTAGATTGCATTCGTAGGAGGAATAAAAGAGGTAAATGACAATTTGGAGGGAGGATGCTTGGGGAACTTACAAGGGAAATAGGAAGCTCTTCTGGAATAAGCGCGAAAGGTTTAAGAATGAGAATAAGGGAATCTGCTTAGAAAAATGAATAGCGATGGTTTTCGTGTAACTGATGAAATGGATGTGAGGAGAGTGTGGATGAAACACTTCGAAATCTGGATAACATGACAGTAATAAGAGGTGATAGAAATGTGTGTAGGGTTTGTGTGGCAAGAACGGAATAGGTTATTTTGGAAGTGAGGTTTATTAGTATATGAGGAGGCAATGGGTAGTCGTAAGAAAGTTGAAGAATGATAAATCTGCAGGTATAGATGCAATTACTTGAAAAATGTCAGAAAGGAGGTGAGGAAGAGATTGATTGGAATTTGGAAGTTGTGTAACAAAGGGTTTTTGGAGGGTATAGTTTTTTCCCCCGAAAAAAAAAGGGAAAAAAATTTTTTTGGGGGGGGGGAAAGGGGAAAAAAGCAGTAATAGTACCTTAACTAAAGGTAAGGGGAATAAGGAGAACTATTGAAAATTATAGAGGAATTAGTTTAATTGAGTGTTGTTAGGGAAGATATTACTGGTATTATTTGGTTGAAAGTGTATGTGCGAGTGACTGAGGGACTAGATTGGCGAAAGAACAAAGTGCATTTAGAAGTGGTAGAGGACGTGCAAGAACAAATCTTCACATCTGCCTAACAAATGAATGGGTGTTAGTAACTTGGTATGGTGTTGGACGTAGATTTATTGATGGAATTAAAATATACTATATATATATATATATAATGATATATATATATATATATATATAATATATATATATATATATATATATATATATATATATATTATAATAATATATATATATATATAATATATATATATAAATAATATATATATATATATGTATGTATACTGTCGATAGTGAGTCGTTGTGTAAGAGTAAATAGGGTGGAAAGTGAATGGTTTAATATAAATAGTAGAGAGTAGAGTAAGGTAGGGGCGTGGTTATTTCTCCATAAGATCTTAATTTGTTTACAGATGGGGTGATGAAAGATTAGAGGTACGGGTGGCAGAGGAAATTTGTTTACTTGATCTGTTGCATGTCATTGTATCTTAAAAGCGTTAAATAGATGGATTTCAGGTGAAGTTACTGGGACAATGCATTCTCTGAAAGCGGCACCTAAGACTAAATAAAAAATATGATGACGACATGAAAAGTATAACAGGTCACGATCTAATAAATGTTCCAAAATGACACATGCTCCTGCGTTTTGTCCTGTATTGGCACTTGTAGTATCAAAGCATAAGGATTTCAGCCAAATGTTTGAGATTCATTACATATAGCTTATATACAGCTTGAGCCATGCTTCTCACTTACAATTGTTATCTTCGGATTTATTTGTCGATACCAGAATGGTAAGTCTTTCCACCCTTTCACTACCTGTTATTTCACGCGTTTGCTGTCCCAATGAATGATCAGCATTGTGTCTGGTTCAAAGAATTTCCTTTATTCTTAACGACATTTCTTTACGATATCGCCGACGTTCACGTTGAATAGTTCTTTTGTTCAATGCAATTTCGTTTGGATCATGTCCCAGGGCTTTTTTGGTTTCCATTAGTATCATCATGGCAGCCCTATCACTAAGGTTATTCCGG
>JABUQX010107310.1:25000-27150 GCA_015478945.1 Trachelipus rathkii
TATATATATATATATATATATATATATATATATATATATATATATATATATATATATATATATATATATATATATATATATATATATATATATAATATAATTATAATATACAGTATATATAAAATACTTTTTGCATTAAATTAACCCTCATTATGGCTCCCAAGAAAGTGAAAAGTGTTAGTGACAGTGGTGTAAAGAAGCCTAAGCGTATTACAGTAGAAACGAAGAAGGAAATAATAACTAAACATGAGAATGGTGTTCGTGTTTCTGATCTCGCCAAACAGTACGACATGGCTAAATCTACGATCTGTACTATCTTAAAGAAAAAAGATGCGCTAAGGACGGTTGATGTGGCTAAAGGAGTGACTATGTTATCGAAGCAAAGATCTCAAGTGTTAGAAGAAGTAGAAAAAATTATTGTTTGAGTTTGAATTAATGGAAAGCAACTTGCTGGAGATAAGTGTTAGCGAGGCTTTAATATGCGAGAAGGCTTTACTTTTGCACGGTGATTTAGTGGCGAAAATGCCATATACAAGTGATGCTAGTGTTGTCGAATTTAAAGCAAGTAGAGGCTGGTTCGAGAAATTTCGTCGACGAACTGGAATTCATAGTGTTGTTAGGCATGGAGAGGCAGCTAGTTCGGACAAAAAAGCAACAGATACCTATTTGGAGGAATTTGTAAAATTTATCAACTGTGAAGGTTACGTACCGCATCAAGTTTTTAACTGCGATGAAACGGGACTGTTTTGGAAAAAAATGCCAAGAAAGACCTATATAACCAACCAATGAAGGACAGGCTTGCACTTTTATTGTGGACAAATGCAAGTAGGGATTGTAAAGTTAAGCCTTTTAGCTTACCACTACGAAAATCCGCGGTTTTTTAAACGCAATAATGTGCTAAAAGGTAAACTTCCCATATTTTGGAGAGCGAATAGCAAGGCTTGGGTAACAAGACTACTTTTTATGGAGTGGTTGACTGAAGTTTTTGCGCCAACTGTCAAGAAATATCTTGAGGAAAATAATTTGCCTCTTAAGTGTCTGCTGGTTATGGACAACGCTCCTGTCCATCCTCCTAGTATGGAAGAAGACCTTGATGTTGAATACAACTTCATAAAAGCCAGATTTCTGCCTCCTAACACCACTCCTCTCATCCAGCCCAAGGACCAGCAAGTAATTTCCAACTTCAAGAAGTCATATACAAGGCTCTTTTTTCCAAGTGTTTCAGGTGACCAACGACACCAATTTGACCCTGCGTGATTTTTGGAAGGATCACTTCCATATCCTCCACTGCATAAACCTCATTGACAAGGCATGGAACAATGTCTCTAACCACACGTTGCAATCTGCCTGGAGGAGACTTTGGCCAGGTTGTGTGCCTCATAGCGACTTTGAGGAGACAGCTGTAACTCTAGTAAACGAGATTGTGACCATTGGCACGAGTTTGGGCTTGGAGGTCAACGAGGAGGATGTGGTGGATCTGGTGGAGGACCACAGACAAGAACTCAACACAGAAGAACTTGTTGAGTTGCAACGTGAACAGATGAAAGTTATGCAGGAGGAGCACTCAGGAGAGGAGGAGGAAGAGGTGGTACATGTTTCAAGTGCTGAGATCAAAGAAATTTTTAGCAAGTGGAGTGAAGTGCAGGTTTTCATTGAGAAACATCACCCTAACAAAACTGTGACCAGCCGAGCTGTGGACATTTTAAATGACAATGTGATGTCCCATTTTCGGAAAATTATCCAACAAAGAAAAAGACAAATATCTCCGGATCGTTATCTTGTAAAAACACCAACCACCGAGCCAGCAATCGAACCACTTCCCAGGATACAAACACGAGAAAAAACACACCTAAAATACCTACCCAGTTGCCCGACGTTATTATGGAATGGGACTCTCCTTCGAAGGAGTAGTCTTCCTCCTCCTCCTCTACCATCTACCTGTGCCAGTAACTATCAACCACAAAGGTAAAGTTATAGTACTGTATGTTTTATATTATATATTTTTGCCACACATAAATCCATAAAAAAGTCAACAAACAATATGTTTCTGGGGCGGGCGAACGGATTAATTGGATTTACATTAATTTCAATGGGAAAAATTGTTTCGGCTCGCGAACGGAGTCAAAGAACGAATTAAGTTGTTGACCCGA
>JABUQX010107311.1:0-5000 GCA_015478945.1 Trachelipus rathkii
ACCACACACGAGATGACTACATGAACTAAATATAAAAAAGAAGACTACAATATAGTACCTATACTTACTATATATATACTATATATATATATATGATTATATATATATATACTATACTATCTACGTATATATATATATATATATTACTAGTATTATATAATATACTATACTATACTATATATATATACTATATATATATATACTATATACTATATACTAATACTATATATACTAATATAATACTATATATCTACTGGTTCATGTGAATGAAATGTCCCCGGCGTCTTTTCTTAGTCATAACCAATTTTACGTGCAAAGTCTTCTACAATTTTGTCTTAAATTTTCATGATTTCAGGGTAAAAATTACAATCCTATCAAGGTCTTAAAAAAGCACATGCAAAAGTCCATTAATTTATTAATGCATCGAACCGTCCACCTATTTCAAATCTTACATCGTTCCTTTTAAAAGAAAATATATACTATATCATATATTATACTATTTAACTATACTAATATATACTATATAGTATATATATACCTACTATATATATATATATATTCATATATATATAATTATATATCATATATATAATCATACTCATATACTATCATCCTATATATATATTACGAGAGACGACGAGAGGAGCAGAGAGAGAGCGAGAGAGAGAGAGCAGAGAGAGAGAGAGAGAGCGAGGAGCAGGAGCAAGGGGACGAGAGAGAGAGTAGAGAGAGCAGAGGGAGAGAGAGAGCGAGAGAGAGAGAGAGAGAGAGCCCACAGTAACGGAGCGATACCACAAAACAACTACTTTTGTACGCTCTTTACATTACTTATCTAAACTTTATCAGTTTCACATAATATTTTTTAGGGCATCACATTCCAGAAAGAGCCAGGAGAATCTATCTAGAAAGTATGACACTTACAGGAAAACCAAACACATATTTGGAATCAGCGTAATAAAGCTTATTACCCGACCATCCGTAAAAAAAACAAAAAAAAAAAAACAAAAAAAAAAAAACAACGAAAAAAAAAGACATTTACAGAAAAACAAATTACATAATTGGAATCAGCGTATAAAAGCTTATTATATGTAAAGTCGTTTCGTCCCCCCTCTGTCCCATCGCTCGAGCCCCCTAAAAATTGAAGTTCCAAGAAATATATTTCCAAGGGGGCTCGAGCCGACGATGGGACAGAGGGGGGGACGGAAGTCCCCCGTCGTCCACCTAGAGGCCGACGGACGCCCGACGTCACTGTATCAGATGCGGTCATACCGCGCCCTTGGGGTCATCTCGCTTAGTTTAAATCCATAAACACGAACTTTGGCATCTAATGGAGCTCTACTCATACGCTGATCCAAATCATGTAATTTTATCTTTTTGTAAAGCTTGTCGTACTCTCTCGAACTTTTCTTTTTTTTTTTTTTTTTTTTTTTTTTTTTTACATCTCCCGGTACTTTAAAAGCCTTAATCACCGGCCTCGACTTCCAATAATCGCTTACTGGGCTTTCCTGTACAGTGTCATCTTTCGAGATAAAATTCTCCTGGCTCTCCTTTTCTGATATTTGCCTTTTATAAGTCTATTTGGTAAAACGTATTCTATCAATTTAATTTTCATAAATAAAACGTAAACTTCATCATTTTACTTCTTATTCTGCAACCGAAACTTCGTACCTAACAACATCCATCTAATAACTAACCAAATTCGACATAAGTCTTCACTACAATTTTATCAAACATTTAAAAAACGACAGAACTCTGAGCTTCACTCCGCAAAAGCAATTTCTTGTCATTATCACTGCATTTAAAACTTTCTTCAACATAAAAAAAACTACTCAAGTTTGCGGGTCATCCAGCTCAACATGTACATCATATCCTACTACATATATATCTATATATACTATACTATATATAATCATATACTATACTATATATATACTACTATATATATATATATACTATATATATATATATAATATAGTATATAACTACTATATATACTAACTAATCATATATATATCTATATCTTACTATATACTATTACTACTATATACCTATATACTATAATCCTATACCTAATACTCTCCACTACATACCGTACATACTATATACTATATATAGTAATATACTACATATATATACCCGGCGCCTGGTCTCGTACATACCCCCCCTCTCGATATCTTAATCGATAATCATCACTCGATTATTTTCATTCTATAAAATTCTAAACCATTGTCGATTCTTATTTTAATAATTTTCTTTTGATAAACATGTGAAGCTAACTTTACTCCATATTTCTTTTATTCTTTTTTAACATATCTCTACTCTTTTAAAATTTTTATTTTAATACACTAAAAAGTATACTCCTCACACTTACCATTTCATCTAAATACTAACTTAACCAGATTCAAAACTACAAGTAATCATCATATATTTATTTTGGGTGGCTGAAATTTTAACAATATCACAAAGAATTTGTTCAAATAAATCTTCATCTTTGTTTTGTTTCCTCCACATGAATTCAAACAAATAGCTACCAAGTAAATTTCTAGCTGTTCCACATTCCTTTTTATTGCGTTGTTTCGCGCCTGAAACCATAATGATTCAATCTTCTGTGTATGAGCTCCATTCCAGGGTCTGACAAAAGTTTGTAAGAACTGCGTTACACACGGATACCTCTGCTCGATATTTTCATTCTTTCGACTCCTTGTCGAATACTCCCTTATACCTGCAGCCCACGCCGATAGATATTACTTAATGTTTCTGCTTCGGACTATGCCTTCTTATTTGATTATAAACGCCGTTTCTCCATTCTTTGCATCTTGTGCTTAACTACTGATACGATCGGCTAATCCCAGTTTTAGCACGAATCTGGGCCATACATCGAGCCGACTTGCTTTACCAAAAATTTTGATCAGACTCGTTTTTCTCATCCATGGAGCACGTGGTTTGGATAAACACTACATCAAAAAAACCATAACCACAATGGTTTTTTATTTACCAAATCACATTGATCAACCTATGTGAATGGGATGCTTTATCGGATTCTACGAAGACAATTAGATTTACAAGCAAATTTCCATGAATGCAACACCACTTCATCCATCATCAACGAACTACTCACGGGCCTGCCACTTATTTGTCTACAATTTTTTCGTCTAGACTTTCCTACAATTCGGTAAGCCAACGGAACCAGAGCAACCTAACAGAACTTTTTTAGCAAATTACTGAACGCTTCTCGTCTAGCCATTTTCACTATATTCGTGCTAAATTCCGCTAACTCGCACGACCTTTTTATCCGCATTTTCCTAAATTCTCGTATAGGCCAAAAGTGCACAAATCGCAAAACGCCTTTAGTCAGAACTTTTAATACATTCTTTAAAAAATCTCAAAAAAACACTATCGTCACAAGTTACTTGCCACCCTTTCTATCAGATGGGCCTCGTGGGCAAACAATCGACCATCGTTTTGGCGGTGGCTCAATCAAACGAGGTAGCGACCTATCCATTCATCCGACTTAAGCAATATCGACAGGGGGGGTTTTACGCACCCCAGGCCTATATATCATATATCCATATACCTATATATATATATATACTATATATATATATTATATATACTAATATATATATATATATATATTATATATATATATATATTATATATACTAACTATATATATAATATAAATATCTGCTCTTGTATCTAGATGAAGAGTCGTGAATTCTGGATGAGCCACTTATTCGCTTACGCGGGGTAGTGTACGTGCAGCTTTCCCTAATACATATTTCCTTCATTCTCGACCTCACCCACCTCCTCCTTCCAATTCATCTCTCGCACACACCCTACCTTCTCACCCTCAAATCCCTCTCTTCTTCAGCATTTCTTTATGTCCATCCAACCACCTTCTTGTTGGACTCGCCCGCCCTCACTTTCCTATCCTCCGCCTCCCAAACTCTCCTAACCACCCTCTGCTCCCTCCTTCTCTCGCAGATGTCCACCACCATCTTAACATTCCATAACTACCGCTCTTCTCACTCAAACATTCTTCCAATCACCTCCTCTCCTTTATTACCCTAAGTTCTAATCCTCTAATCTTTTGTACTAACCAACATAATCCGCTCTCAACCCTTCTCCATCTCAACACCATCCAATTTCTTCTTGGACTCAGCATTCACCCCCATGTTTCACACCATATAGTAAAAACCGCTGGAACACAAATTTTTTCAAAACATACTTATGCTTAAGTTTATGTGATCAATCCCCTGTTCCATAATTCCTCAATAACCACTCAATGCTGCTCATTCTTCTCCTACTTCCTGTGATCTATTCTCTTCCTTCACCCGTCCTTCCTTACCCAAAATCATCCCAAATATTCTGAAAACCTTTACTTCTTCTAATACTACACCTCCTACTCTAATCTCTACCCCCATCCCCTCATCCTGTTTCCTCCTCCTCAAACACTAACACTTTACTTTCTTAACCTGGATTTTATTTAAGACCCTTTTGGTCCACACAGCTCTCTCAAC
Organism: Trachelipus rathkii; assembly: GCA_015478945.1. NCBI lineage: Eukaryota > Metazoa > Arthropoda > Malacostraca > Isopoda > Trachelipodidae > Trachelipus > Trachelipus rathkii. The sequence goes on from JABUQX010107311.1 coordinate 4,523, forward strand.
AACTCCTTCACCAAATACACAGCGCTTCCTGAATCCTCGCTCACCAAGGGTAGTATCAATCCGCATAGTAAATCATGTTCACTTCCCATTCTATCACCCTACTCCATCAGTTTCCCCGACCTCTCCCTCCCGTCATCATCTCTGCAAACACTCTCATAAATCACAGCTTGACAGAGCCGGTGACATTACACATCCCCTGTCTCGCAACCCTCTCTCACACTCCAAACATCTCACTCTCGCCCTCCTAATACTCCTCACTACACATTCTGCTATTCCCTATAAAAGGGCCCTACACCTTTACCCTAATTTACCCCTAGCTCCATGTTCCTCACAGCCACCCTCCAATAATTCCCTCCTCTTCACTCTATATACTGCCTTCTCCAGTCAAAAAACACCCCATACACTTTCCCTGTCTCCTTCTATACTCTTTCTCCACAAGCATCTTCCATTGTGATACTTGATCCACACGCACACCTTC
>JABUQX010107312.1:5000-30000 GCA_015478945.1 Trachelipus rathkii
GAGTACTTGTACTTGTACTTGTACTTGAAAAAATGTACTTGAACCCAACCCTGATTATATATATATATATATATAATTCGATTCAACATAAATATTATGTTTTAATGGCTTGAAAAACCTAATTTCACCAAAACTGTCACTTAAGACCTTTTGCCTTTCAAAGAGAAAAAAGAAAGAGAGAAAGATCTTCGATACTTTCTTGATTTCTAATGAACTAATGATATATCTTTTACTCAAAATTTCTAGAAAACTTCAAATTTCAATTTTGTTTGTGTAATAATATATTATTGGTGTAAAATCTCCATTTCATCTTTATTTATTTTGTGTGTGTGTGTGTGTGTGTGTGTGTGTGTGTGTGTGTGTGTGTGTGTGTGTGTGTGTGTGTGTGTGTGTAGTGAACTCTTGGAAAAAAAAAACTTTTAAAATTTTTATTTTGGGTGATCAGTGAGTGATTAAGTAGATATTTCATGGAGAGAGAGAGAGAGAGAGAAAGAGAGAGAGAGAGAGAGAGAGAGAGAGATCAAAGGATTAATTTAAATACTTTAAAGAGAGAGAGAGAGAGAGAGAGAGAGAGAGAGAGAGAGAGAGAGAGAGAGAGAGAGAGAGAGAGAGAGAGAGGTGATGAAGAAGGAGAGGAAGCAGTTGAGAGAGAGAGAGAGAAGTGATGAAGAAGGAGAGGAAGCAGTTGAGAGAGAGAGAGAAGTGATGAAGAAGGAGAGGAAGCAGTTGAGAGAGAGAGAGAGAGAGAGAGAGAGAGAGAGAGAGAGAGAGAGAGAGAGAGAGAGAGAGAGAGAGAGAGAGAGAGAGGTTGTTGAAATGAATGAAAATTTTTCTATTTACCCCCCCAACCTTAAATAGCTAGTTAGTTGTAATATGTAATTAATTTTAAAGTTATGCCAACATGGACATTAATAGTATTGAACATTTCTTAGAAATCTTGAAACCTTTCCGCTAACCATTCTTCAATTTGAAAAGTTCACTTTCAAAATTTCAAATTTCAACAACAACAAAAAGAAAGAAAGAAAAAAAAAAGAAATAAAATCGAAAAAAAATTCAAGTCTCATTAAAGTTTGCCACTCAAAGAGTGAATTTTGAGCTTCTTTTCTTGAATATGATCCCAAAATTAAACGAAACACAAAAAGAATTTAAACGAATCTAATTTTCGCGATTAAAATAAAAAAAAAAATTTTTTTTAAATAGAAACAAAAACTTTACTTTTTTTTTTGGCTTTCCTGAAAATTGAAATTCTTCTAATTGGTGTTATCCACCAGCTAAAATATGTTTCAACATATAAAATTTTAAATGAATGAAAACATTTAGAAGTGAGAAAGAAATAATACATAATTGATAACAGTTAAAGAAGTTAATATAGCTTAATTAGCTAGCAATCTCTCTGAGTGTCACTAAGCAGGTAGCTGAAGTGTTTGATCTTATTATATTTCTCGGTTTTTTTTTACAGTTAACGCACCACTCAGGAGATGGATGTCGGAGGTGGTGAGCCCGAGAGGAAGATCTAGAATATCTACCTACACCAAGTAACTTATGCAGATGTCATTTTCATCAGGTCTAATAAACCGACACACAAATCATCATCACTTTTAAACGACAAAAATATATAATAAAAAAAATGCATCAAAGGTGAATATTAGGGATAGGGATTGGTAGAGCCCCATAATAATTTGGGCCCTTGTTCCACATCCTCACAACACGTATCATTAATAGAAAGAACTTAATTTCCTTTTACCAGCAATTATACAGCAACTTAACTATATAATATATTATACGTTTTCTAATCATGTTGTTTATTTAAACTATTAACATACATTTTAAATTTAATATTCTTTATTACATATTTAGTGCAAAAATATGAAGCTCCTCAGCTCGTACTCCGAGGATATAAAATGATTCATTCCGCGTAGTTGTATGTATGGTATGTTTGCAATTACTATTGTAGGTATGTAAGTATGTATGTATGTATGTATGTTATGTAATGTTGTATGTATGTATGTAGATGTATGTATGTATAATGTATGTATTGGTACACCTTCCTTTGTAACGTGTGTTGTGTGTTGTGTGTGTGTGTGTTGTGTGTGCTGTGTTGTGTGTGTGTGTGTGTGTGATTGTGTGTGTGTGTGTGTGGTGGCTTTATCTATTTCTAAATGTGTATCCGTGGGAGTCCTTCAAAACGCGTCTTTTTTATTAATATAGAATATTTAAATTTCCATAAGTTATACATTGTTTTTTTATGAATATCATTTATAATCTAAAATAATAGATGTATATGATGATAAATATACATGCATTAGAACACATTACTCTTATATATATGTAATATAAATATAAATAGATAGATATTTTAACATATAATTTAAATATTAAATCTTCATTATATATTATATGAATACTCGTAATGAGTTTAAACATAAAGTTAGATTACTGACCTATTATTGTTGTATAAGATTGGTATACATGATATAGCAATATATAGAGTATAGTTTGATCTTATTGTGGCAAATAATGGCACTGTTCGCTCATGGAGATAGTTTAGGTGACATTTTTTTTGAAGGCTATGTTCCATCAAATTCCCAAATCTCTCAGAGAGAGCAAATATAGTATTTAAAGTTGAATTTTTCCCCTGTGATCTACATTCAGATGACAATTATTAAATTTGTGAGTAATGTTATAATATTAATTTGCAGTTCGAATACAAAAACATGGCAAAGGAATATTTTTCTTCAACGACACAGATGACAGTCATACTGGAGCTGAGGAAGTAAATGATAGGACCACAGAGCGTTCTCCTTCGAAGTTGATTTAACCGTAGTTATAAACAGATAAGAAGTTATATTTTTCACGATAGCGAGATTGTGGTAATTCTTGTTAAGTAAAAGTGTAATTTTTTTTTTGTGCGAGAATTGAGGTATGGTGATAGGCGGAAGAGATTAATGATTTTGAATGAGATTATATAAGCATAGTTGTTCAATTTAGGTGTTAAAAAAAGATTGCAGAGGGAAATTATGTTTAATGAGTAAATTTTATTCATTTATACTTTATTAACTGCGTCTTCACATGTGCTTCTTTGCTCTCTCCTCTCGTCTCTCTCTCTCTCTCTCTCTCTTCTCTCTCTTCTCTCATCTCTCTCTTCTCGTCTCTCTCTCTCAGTCTCATATTATAGCTTATTTCGCTCTCTCTTTCTGATTGCATTTTCTCTCTCTCTTTCCCTGAATCGGAATTTGAAAGAAGGGGACAGATTACTAGTCCCATTGAATACTGTATATGTGAAAAATTATAAAATAGAGAAAGGAAGATGAAGACTGATTAATTAATATATTAATTAATGTAATTGCTTAAGATAGAATTATCTATTTTTCAAATTATCTTTATTTTCTAGAGAAGCGTGTGTTCTTTGCTTCCATGGACCGCACGCCTTTGAGATATATATATATAGTATATATATAATATAGGTATTAGTATATATCTACTTATATATATAGCTTATATATAAATATGGCATACATATTTGTATACTATATGATATATATATATATATATAATATATAGGTTATTAATATATATATACTATTATATATATATAATAGTCTAAGATAGTATTATGTAATAGTGAAATTCTAATTATATTTTTAGATAATTATAATAATGTCTGTAATTTTAATTGTAGAAAAAGCCTTGTTTCATTAAATTTTATAGTAATATAATGAATTTTATACACCATTTTAATTAAGTAATTTCTTAGGCCTACCATTTGTTTAAAATAAAGCTTTGGTTTTATATAGATGTTTTAAAGCGTTTTTCTTATATAATAATATACACCTAGATGAAAATTATGTATAATTTCAATTATTTATGGTGACTAATTGTTATCTTTTTATACCCACTTTGAAAAAAAGTTGTATAAGATTATATTTAATATAGATTATAAACTATACCACATTCGATACAAAGATTTCAATCAAACTGCCACAAGCCGCCACAACTTTGTAGTGAACTGTTTTCACGACCCATTTTCGTACATATTTACGGAAGAGAACGAAAAGGTTTCATATATTTTCGATTATGGGTAAGACAGACTAGCCATTAAATATAAATATGAATATAGAAAAATGACGTATTCGTCGTCGTAGTGCATAGAATTTCTTGTGATCAGGAGTAGGAGTCAGTATTTCTAATGAATTCAATTAATTATTTATAGTTATTATTAATTAGTATTAGTTTATTCTTTATTAATTTATGATTTTCAAATATTCTTCTTTTAAGGCTTTATATAAAATTTAAAATATTTAGTCCCTCATTTTCTCATTTATTTAATTTCAATATTCTTAAAACGCTTTAAAATATTGTTATAGGAGCTTACCTAGCCGGCCTAAAAACCCTATGGTAAGAGTAGCCCTGATATATAATATTTATATATATATATATATAAATAAAATTATTATATTATTATATACTTAATATATAATTATATTAAGTAATATATATAATATATATATATAATATATATATATTAATATGATATGATATTATAAATAGTATATATATTAGAGAGATTATAAAAGGGTAGGCACTTGCTAGATGGTGGCTTAATTTTATGAGCAGCACCTCTATAGTAAGAGGAAGTGGTGGTAATTTATTAAAGATCATTTTAAACGATGAATTTTCTTTAACAGATAGTAATAGCTGTGACAAAGTCCATTTGTTGAAATACTCTTTCTTCGCAAGTCTTTTAGTTGTTACGGACTGTTCCACTCGTTTACCTCCTTGCCTGACTCTTTTGAGAAACTTGCGTCGAGATTAGGAGCCGCGGCCTTATTTCCTAATTTTACCTCCGTGCGAAAGTGTAGAGTTTTTGAATTTGGAAGAAATCTGAGAGAGTATCTTGAGTAAGATTTATTTCTCCTGATTCTTCTTGTTATTTGATCTGACTGAAGAGTTATCTCAAAAGGACGAGTTATATTATTTTCATTCGACTTATGCTAAATTTTGCTCACGCGCAAATCTAGCATAAGTACGAACATAATTAAAATTTTTTTACAAAGTTATAAATAATGGAGTTATATATGAATATAATATTATATAATATATAATACATAATATATATTATATAAATGTTATAATATATAAATATATAATATATATATATATCTATATTATGTATATATTATATATATAATAGTATATATAGTAATATATATATAATATGAATTATATAAGCTATATGGTTTTGATGAGTTTATATTCTAACGATCACCTCTTAGATTATCGTTCATGGATTAATAGACAAGAACCTCCCACCACATTGCATTATCTACAAATCTTAACACAGAAGCATTTATCACAGGATTACCAAGCTACCACCAAACGATACTCTTTAGTAGTAATAGACGAAACAAAGCTTGATAGCAGTTCACGATCAACCTCTAGATGAGAGGTAGAAGTAAGTAAATAAGATGATAAAAAAGAATAATTTACAACTGTCTATCGAAGTACAGCTAGAGTTAGAACAGAGGACGCTACGTGCTCATACAAAACTATAAATGGAGTCCGCCAAGGCGGCATTCGTTCATCATTACTTCGCAATCTATTTTTAATGCATGACTACCTTAACCGCATTCAAACCATCGGAGTCATAGTCTGAATGCAGAGCGATATAAATATAGCCATAACTTCTCATAACATAGCAAGAGGAGAACTCGCAGCAATAATGAATTGAAACGTGAACAATGGCTAATCAAGAATAGAAATGAGTGTACTCATCTCAAAAATCATGCCCATCTAATAATTACAGCCCGATAAAAGAGAAGTGCAACACTCATGCAAAGTGGCGCTTTTTTAAGTATTAGACATCTCTTGATAACCAAGGTTCCACACTGATTGGGCTAACCTTCGGTACCATGGATGAATTTACCACTCACCGCAACAAATAAAAATATTAACATCTAGAGACACACATAAATTAAACGCGATGAAACATTAGCCGGATAAATTTGACATAAAGAAAAGAAACCGTGGTTCAATCGTACACAGGCAGTACGTCTCCGTTTTTAAGACTATCAGGGCATCAGCAGCCTGGCGCCAAGCAATGTCAAGTACTACTAGCAGACATATCGAGTATATGAACTAAGGATAGGACAAAATAAAGTTCTTAGAATAATACAGGCGACTGTATTATTACCATTCCTAGTAATTATATACCAAACAATACATTTCCAGTAAACTCCAATCGAAAATCGCGAGAAAAGATGTTGGCATGCAATTTATAGTAGAGACCTTCATTTCAGTACACAGTTGCCGCAGAAAGGATACATTACAGAGCCCCTTTCACTGAAAGTGAATGGATTACACAGCTTTTTATACCGATATCCCCCTGGTCGGGGACCAAGAAAAAAACAACAAAAAACTTTTTTAACATAACACGCTCCTCTCTTCGCCCGCAGAACTCCATCGTAACACATCCACATCGTAATCACAAAAAAACGAGCGTCGCATAGCCCTAGTAATAACATGCAGGACACGCCACCGAAATATTGCCGACAAATATCAGTGTGGATTATTACGTCAAGACTAGGACAGAGGTGTCCCGTATAAATATCGGCCTCTAGGGTACAAATCCCCAAAAGACGTCGAAATAATATATAGAAGGACAAAGGCTCCCAACCAAACTGAGATATAAAATATATTAAACTCCCTAAATAAGACACGACCGGAATTACTGCCAAGTATCTGCTTGGAATTAACTCGGCTCTATTAAAGATCGATTGAACGACATTTTTCTGACGGAACTGTCTTGGGTCCGGCCTTGTATGGTGTGCAGCGGTAGCTCAAAAAGAAGCCCGTTGGTCATAAGGAGATGTGGAGCGGGTCAATCAGGTAAGTAATAGTAAATCGTTCTATAATATTAATATATGTACTTATTAATATATAGTATAGTATAACGTGATAGAGAACTAGCATATGTATAAAATTGAAGCAGATAGAAAAGTTTAAAACACCTGACTGAAAGAAAACAGAAATTATAACAAATAACTTAAATAATGAAAGATTAATTAAATTCAGACTATGCTTTCATAAGATATTCATGAACTATCGTTTATTAAATGCTAGATTGGATAAATTAAATATATAACGTAAACAAACTGTAACTCTTTGTTAGGTGTAATTCACGTTGCTACTGTTGATAAATATTATCCATAGGATATTAAAGAACTATCCTCTCTAATCGATTCTATTTCGGTCCCTAAGTATCTAGCAAATAGATATAGATCCTCCAACTGGAAAATTTTGAAAATGGCACCTTTTTCAATAGGCCGGATTGGCAACTTGGCATACTATAAAATATTATTAATATACGCATACATGAAGTTAGCTAATTCGAACCAATAATTTTCAGTACTATTTATAATAATTTAAACACTATACATTCTTTTATATGTAGTCGAAGAAGGATAAGCAGGAGGTCCTCTCATTTTATACCTAATGGACTCTGTATTACATAGTTAGGCATAGGAGCAATGCGCTTCAACTAAAGCAGGTGGTTCTCAATGATAGTTAGTTATGATATTAATGTTGAGTAAAAGTAGTATATGAATATGATATATATAGTATTTATTATATATATATTACTTATAGTATTTAATATACTATATCTATAATTCTGTATAATTACAAAATAAGAATTATTATGTTAGTTATTACTATTTACTAAGCTTCGACCTTTATAAATTTCTATGTAAATAGGCTGTAAATATTGTAAATGTATATAGATAATAATATATACTAGCTATTATAATATATATATATATATATATATATAGTTAATAATATATATATACATATAATAATATATTATGATATATATATATATATATACAAAGGGTAATTAAATAGTATACGCTAGATTATATATCGCACCGTGGTAAGGATTAAGTATTAGTGTCTACTAGTTAGTAGATATATATTATATTATTATATATATATATAGGGGTAAGACTTGCTTGGTAGGTATTATAGTAACTTATATATATATTATAATATATGTACTATTATATATATATACGCTCCCTTAGGTTGGGATGTAGAGGTTAGTATGTATGCTATTAGGATAACAGTTACTGTATTACTCTGTGTTGGTATCCTCGTGGCGCAGTGGGGTGTTGAGTCGCGGGGGGCTCTCCAACTAACGAGAGGAAGTCGGTTAAATCCTCCGTAGCATTGGGTTTTATTACAGGGACGCGCGAGCACATTTAAATACTTGTGGAGATGACGTTGGATTGGGCTGAGATTTGGGATTAGCGGCCTTTAAAGTTCGATGTCCTGGGTGTCCCCGGGTTAGGGCTATCCGGCATAGGGGATAAAGACGTTAAAAGAGTAGTTATAAATATATCGTCATACGCTAGCTTATATAACGTGTTAGTAGTAATAGCCAGTCTAGCGTATTATATTATAGTACTAGATGACCCAATATAATTGCCTATTGATAAATAACACTTTATACAATAATTATATATTAATATATTATAATATATTATATATATAGTATATATAATATATATTCTTGTTTATAAGCTTGCTATATAATACTATCCTAGAAGAGTGAACACTAAACCAATACAAGTCACCAATTAAACCAACATCTATCGAAACTAAATTTTCAGATAAATGGTCAGTTTGGCTACATAGCTGAGTGGGTATATCGAACGTTTCAAACCAAATGCGTAAACGTGTAAGATTGAGTATAGATAAAAATGATATTTTATTTTTATTTTTATTAGTTTTTAATAAGGTTGACGACGGACGGAAATGAAAGAAGAAACATCGCGTATGATTCTAATGTATACAAGCTTTGAGAGTAAAATTGTAACTATATAAATATCTTTGCGGTCTAATGTTGTGTTAATACATTGTATATGATAAGGTGCCTCCTTGTTAATTAATATATAGTATAGTATGACAGTATTATATATAATATATAAAGGATATAGAGTTAGTAGTTATTATATAAGTAGGCGAGTAGTGTATTATATAGTGATTATACTCCTATTGAAGTAGAGATTAAGTCGGGTAATAATTAGGTAATATAAATTATAAAAATTTAAGAGTTACTAATAGTGATATAGTTAGGGGATAGGCAAAGTTTATTATTAGTAGGAGAGATATGTTTACTATTATAGTATAGATGGGCATTATAATATATGTTACTGTTATAATTATAAGTAGTAGATATATTGTACTTTTTTGTAATCTATTTATACTAGGTATGGGTGTTATATAGGGTAGCTAGATATGTTGTTTTTTAATATTTAACATTTGTATAGTAACTACGGAGCTGGCGCAACTTATATGTAGCGAGAACGGATAGAATTTAAACTAAAGTTAGATTTATAGTATCATATATATATAATATAGTATTATATACGTAACATATGGTGGGGAAAAAGAGTCATAGCACCATTATAACCTTTAAGATTAAGACAGGACGACTTATAAAATTATCAAAGTCAAGTGACCGCTGGCGTGCTCTACCGGCACGGCATTTATAAATCCTGTATTTCAAGCAAGGTGCGGGAAAGATATGATATTTTTAGAGATAGAAGACGTTTTATCAGATGAAATGCTGAAATATATAGTATTATTCTCAGTCTGTCGCAATTGTTGAAATTACAATTAATACGTATATTATAATGAATCCATGGGATAGAGAGAGAGAGAGATGAAGGAGAAGATAGAACGAGATGAGAGAGGAGAGAGAGGAGAGTAGTATACAAGAATGAGCAGGTAGAGAGGAGAGAGAGAGAGAGAGGATGATATAGAGAGGATGTAGAGACCTGATCTGTCATAGCCGACGTAGCTGTAAACTCGGTCTGCAGGTCAAATGTCCTTTGAATAAGGAAGCGGTGATAATGTGTTAGCTTAAATAGTCGAAGAAGAATTGTTCGTGCTGAAAAACAGTTATGGCATTTGAAAATAGATGCAGAGGAGACAGTGAGAAAGTGAATGCTGGTAGCGAAAGATCACTGAAGACGCCAATCTGAAAGAGTGTTTTGAAAATTTGGAGATGATCCTAACCACTTAAATTACGACAATCGTCTTCATTGGGATAATAGTAATATATATATATATATTATATATATGTATATATATAAGATATATATATATTAATATATAGTTTATTAAATATATATACTATTATTTATGGCTCTCCTGATACACTATATCAGCATTCCTTGTCTTATTTGTATATATTAATGTAGTTGAAGGTCCTCATCCTTTTATGGTGCAGATAAATGTTATTTTTTTTTCATATATTGTTATTATAGTGATATCTAAAAGAATTTCATTGTGAATAAACAGGATCAATAAATTTATAAAATAAGAAAAAAGGGTATATTTAATAATATGTATAACTTTTACAATCAATTAAACGTTGGCAGCCGAGACACGCGGGATGTTGCGGGATATTTTACTGAAGCGCGAAAATCTTACACGATAAAAAAACAGAACGTGTGTCTGAAAGTTGATTATGTAGGTAAGAGTTCGAAAATTTACTAGCAATCGTCGATTCAGTTAATAGGTTAGTTGTTTGTTAGCTGCCTCGTCCGATCTAAGTAAGATAGGTTTGTGGTTTACTGCCGCTATGTTCAGAATAGATAATGTTTTCATAATGTTGAGACAAAGCGAACATATATGTAATGAAGAAAAACTATCAGATAACGTTTTGTACCTATCAAAAATAATCCACGAAATGATGTTTTTTTTTACCCGAGGGGCTTGGAATCGTTTCACTCAAGCGCATAAAGCCGTTTTTCTCAAATGCCAATCAAACGTTTTGGCTTACTTTTTTAATTAATTTTTAATAGATTCAAATTTCGTATCTTCTTATCATCATTTATACAATATCTTACATTTACTACTAATATATAAAAATTTTAAAACTTTTTTTATCTGTACATGACAGGATAAGGTCATATAGTAAATATAGTGATATATTATAATAGAATCATAATAATAATATATATAGATTATTATATTAATAGATAGTAAGTAGTATCATATAAGTAATATATAAATATATATCAATATATGTCATACGATATATATATATATAATATATATATATTAATACTATTGCGTATTAATTAGCGTCGGAAACCCATGTAATATAAGCTTGCTGCCCTTTTGAAGACGAAAAGCTGTTCAATCGAAGCATGACTGAGATAAGAAAGCATAGAGGATTTATAATAGCGTGCTGTTTGCGTAGGTTGATAAAATTTATCATCGATATTTTTGTGAGTTTATTTGGTAATGGTGCATTGTGTATTGTATGATTTTTACATCTATACTTATTAGACTCTACAACACACTGTACCTTTTAAGACTCGCGATAGCTTAGTATATATTTAGATATCTATTAAGTTGTAAAATGAAGTAATATATTCAAATTCAAATTAAGATAAATTAAAACGCTACCCATGGGCTAGATGCAAATAGAGATCTAGTGCTGGTTCAGTACTACTATATGCGTTTAAGCAGTATCATAGGAGTAGATATCTACATACTAGGTATATTCGTATAGTAGCTCATTATATTATAATATATATATATATAATATAACTATAGGGTATTAGATTAGAATGATAAGAAGATAAAGTATATGATATATATATTAATAGCTATATCAATCTCATAATTTAAATATATATAGGAGTATATATTAGCTGATATTGGTATAGACTTATTAACGTTATAATACTAATACTCAATATATACGTAAATTACGTATAGCACTTATTAATCAATATAAGTATGGTGGATGATTAGCTTACCTAGGGCATATAAATACCATATATATATAATTCTATACTATAATAGTTGTGTGGTGTGGTGTGTGGGTGTGTGTGTGTGTGTAGGTAGAGGAGTTTCAGTATTTTTCTTTGTTCCTAATGGTAACGGCGGCGCGTACCGCGACTCGATACCAGGTTGTGGTTAGGTCTTTGAAGTTCTTTGGTCGAAGGACTTCCGTTTGTACAGTTAAGACTAAATAAGGGCACAGCAGGTCTATGTTGCGTGATTGGCTGCGTGTGATGTAGGGAGTTCGCTCTTCGGACAACCAGGGAGCTAAGAAGCGGCTACGGTTGGTACGTCGAGACTAGGTGAAACAAGCAAGCGAACAAGTCGGTTCATAGTACCTTTTACAATATATCTCTCGTGAGTAGCAAGTATGGTCTTAAAAATCGTGTTGAGTTTTTGGTTTTAATTTTAGGAGTCAAGATTTACAATTTACTTAACATACTAAAGAAGAGTAGCCGACTAAAGTTACGTCGAAATAAAAAATTATTTGTTACCTCACGAATTTTATTATACATAAACGTTTCGCTGACCTGCGAGATATATATATATATCTCAGAGAGAGAGAGAGAGAGAGAGGAGAGAAAGGGAGAAGAAGAGAGAGAGAGATAGAGAAGAAGAGAGAGGAGATGGTAACTGAGAGAGAGGAGAGAGAGAGAGGAGAACGAGAAGGAGAGAAGAGGTTTGAAATTTTAAGGTATTTATTATTAATAGCGGCATATACGAATTTACACCAAAACAGAATTATTTTCTATGTATTGAAAGATAAGAGCAGATATATAAGAGAATGGCCATATTCAAATATTATTATTATAATCTAATATACATTTATTAGTACATATTTACACAATGAGAAAACATTCTGAACGTTGAAACAAAGCTGATTTTGTTCCGAAAAAATTGATAAAAAAAAAAAAGCTAATCAAAATACCAAATTGGTTTTCTCTGATTTTTTACAGAAAATGCAATCTAGGTTTTCTCAACTTCTTTCTAAGAATCTTTTTAAATAAGTATTATCTAAAAGTCTAAACCATTGACAATATTATTAAATAGCAATTATTCAAATATTAACTGTTGAGCACTATAGTAGTATACTATATATATATATATATATATTAGATATATATTATATGTTATAATAATAGTATAATAATTTAATATTTATATTATATATATATATACGGTTATATAAAGTATATATAGTATATATATGTATAATATAGTATATATATATCATATATATATTATTAATAATATTTAGTTAATGATGATATATATTATATTATATAATTATATATAATTATATAATAGAGTAGCATATATATAAATAATATATATATATAAATAATAATACTATATATAGTATACGTGGCATAGTAATAGGTAATGATAAGGGGTAATATAGCTATAGAATAAGATAAGCGGTATTATGAGTAGGGTTGTATAGATGATAGTAAAGATTTAGAGAGTATATTAGGCTTAAAATTGCATAAACTTGCAATCTAATAATGGGTACAACGAAGAAAAAATTCCAGTGAAAATTTTATATAAATAGCGGAATTAATAAGAGTTGGATTAACTAGTTTTAAGCTATATATAATACAGACAAATATATATCTGATAATATATATATATATAATAAGTATATATAGTATATATATATATAGTTATAGTAATATAATATATATAAGTAATAGTATAATATATATATTATATATATATGATTTACTATTATTTCCATTTTTTATCCTCAGACTGGGGGGTGAAGGTGCGTAACATGCACTGGAAACAAAAGTAGTAGAAGAATTGACGCAAGTCATTATTATTTATATATGTATTATATTAATTACGATTATTTTTAATGGAATATTAATTATTATATTATTTATTATTATTGTTTATAATATATTAATGATCTTAATATTTATTAATATATTATTATTTATTATTATGTATATTATTCATTATTATTATTATTATTATTATTATTATTATTATTATTATTATTAATATTTATTATATTATTTAATATTATTATTATTATGTATTATTATTATTATTTATTATGTAGGAAGAAATAATAATTAAACAATAAGGAATACATATATATATATATATTATATAGTTATATATAAAGTATATAACTAGTATGTAATATATATATTATATAATAGTAATATAAATATAATATATAAAATAACCCACAGAAAAAAATTAATCTTATAATAATATATATATATATATAGTATATATTATATATATATATATATATAATTATATAATATTAAATATTATGATATATAGGATATATATATATATATATATAATATATATATTATATATATTAATATATTTATTATTATATATATATATATATATACTATAGTATAGTATCCTTGAGAAGTGACCCTGAGACGAATAAATTCTACAAATTTTTATCTTAACAACTTTAATTATTTTTAAAAACATTGAAAACAGATAAAAAATAGACAAGCTTTCGGGTCAATATAACTTTTTTAAAGTCTAATCAGCAATGGGCGCAAAATCTCTTCTATAATTGGGATGTAGAGCTATTGAGTCGTTCCAAATATAGATAGATGATTGCTCCATTGTTGATTTAGACTTGAAAAAGGTTATATTTCATATATATAACTTTTATGTATTTGTTTTATTTTTTTAAAATAATTAAAGGTTTAAAAGTCTGTCGTAATAATCTTAAAGCAACTCAGGGTCCACTTCTAGGGTTCACTTAATAAGCGATAATAGCTTAAATTCCCTACGTATATATATATAATATATAGTAATAATATATAGGATATATATAGTATATATATTAACTATATAAAGTATATATATATTATATAACTATATAATATATATATTCATATACTAATATATAATTAATAATTATATATATAGTATATAGTATATATATAATATATATATTATTATATATATGTATATAATTAATATATAAATATATATATTATTATAATATACATAATATGTTTAAATACTAGGGAGGAGGGAGGTGAGGGGGGAGAGGGAGGGAGGTATATAGTATATATATATATAAGTATATATGTATATATATATAATAATATATATAATATAATAATATATATATATATATATATATATATATATATCTATATATATATATTATAGTATTATAATTATAATGAGAAGGTGGAGAGAGGGGTTTTTAAAAAATGTGTTAAATAATAATTAAAAATAATATTTATTATTCATAATTAATCCAGAGATATATAATTTTAAATATAATACATTTATGGCTAAGTAAAATGATGGTATATATAATAAGTTGTAAGACTTCTACAAAAATTAATCTCAATTATCATATAAAATTCCATTTTGTTGCAATCGGGAGAGAATTTCCAAATTCTCTTCATCTTCTCTCTCTCTCTATTTGTCTCTCTATAATATATATTTTGTAGGTAAAATATATATAAATATAGTGTTATATATATCAATTATAATAAATATATATAAATTTATAGTGAGGTTGCTTTAAGGTTTGACTGTCCCTAAATACCATAAATATATATGCTAAATATATATATTATATATTGTGTTATAGTTGCGTATGAACTAAAAAATCATTCTTGTATTGTGAATAAATCATAAAATAATAATGAATATAATGAATAATATAATATAATAATAATAATAATAATAATAATAATAATAATAATATAATATATAATACTAGAAATAATAATAATAATAATAGATATAAACTGAGTTTGAAATTATGCAAGTCAAATCCATACTATATTTACTACTTTACTCTACATCTATTAACTAAATAAAAATAAAAGATCAGGGGAGAGTGGAGACGGAAAGGGAGAAACGAGGAGTCATAATAATAATAATAATAATAATAATAATAATAATAATAATAAAATAATATAATAATAAATAAGAATAATAATTCAATAACTATATCATTAATGAATTACATATATAGTCTAAATATCAATACTAAAAATTAAAATACTGTAAGTAAAGTAAATAATAATAATTAATTGATAATAAACATGTGATAGTTATGATCTATGATTCCTACAAATGATAATTTTGATGATAATCATATAATAATATTATTAGTATATAATTAGAGATATAATAATATGAAAGTAATAATAATAATAATATACTAATAATTAATAATATAATAATAGATAATAATAATAATAATAGATAATAATATAATGAATAATAATCAAATAATAGATATATATATAACAATAATATCTTAAATATAAAGAGATTATAGATAAATTATAATAAATAAATAAAATATTTAATAAAGAGAGCATATATATAAATGAAATGGCTATAATGAAAAATTAAAATAGAAAATTAACATAATTAACTTTTAATGATATAAAAATAATGATACATATGAATAATAATTATAAATATATAATAATATATTAATAAAATAATAAAAATTAAATAATAAAAATAAAATAATAAGAAATTAAATAATAATAAAAAGTAAAATAATATATAATAATAATAATAATAATAATATATAATAATATAATAATACATAATATAATAAGATGTAAAATATGATATATAATTTAATAATAATTCTAAGAATTTTGAAGAAATTTATATATAAATAGAAAATATAAGGCTAAACATTACAGATTCAATTAAAAATAAGTAATAATAATAATAAATAAATAATAGATAATAATAATAGTAAATAATAATAAATATAATAATCAAATATATATAAAGTAATATATAATATATACATAAGAGTAATAGCATCTTATAGATCATGAAAAAGAATAACAAACAAACTAAAATAACATAAAATAACAATAAAATAATAATAATAATAATATAATAATAATAAGTAGAATAATATAATAATAATAATAATATTAATAATAATAATAAAAAGACACAAGAATAAATATAAAATATAAATTTCGAGTCTTCAGAGAGCTACAAGTATTGCGACCAATATTTATTGCTACCTTTAGATACATTTATAACATGTCGTTTACATTGGCATACATATTCCTACTAATTAAAATCTAGCGTTATGATATTGTATAAGTGAGAAGTACGATTTATAGATCTTATAAATTTAATATTGTTATAAAGATTCTTATATAATTAATAATATTATATATATATATATATTATATAAATATATCTATAATATGTATATATATATATATATATATATTATATAGTATATATATATATATATAAGACTATGGCTTTATATATAAATATCTAATATATATATCTATTTATAATTTTATATATAATATTTTAATTTAATATTATAATATATATATATTGTATATATATATAATATATAGTAATTTAATATATATTATAATTTTAATTATATATTATAATTAATTAATTTATAATTTTATATCAATAATATATTAACTATTTAATTATATTAATTAATATTGTATATATTATAACTATATATAATATAATATAATATTATATAATAATATAATATTAATTATATATAATTTAAATAATAGCTAAGTAAAATTTGATTGAGTATAGAGAAATGTCTTATTCGTTGAGGAGGGAGATATTGTGGAGCTGCCTGTGGTGCGGTTTTTCCAATTAAACGGATTTATGGGAGAGACAGTATTGAGGCTACAATGTGTGAGCGAACACTGCAAAAACTGTATACCATGAGAAGAAACCCGAAAAAAGAAAGAACAACTAGCCAGAGGAATTTGTAAGCTCTGGTCTGGCGCATACTCAATATTACGGGAAGAGTAGGTGAGGGGAGAGCTCTTTGGAGGCAGCAAACATACCTACACAAACGTGAAGCCAATGGTTCTTTAAGATAACCCGAAGTCGCCAACGGAAGCTTCCAAACCTCCCTGCTGGATTGTTAGAGGAAACCTTTTGGAATCCTCAACCGTAACAACCACATGAAAAAATGAATTTCTCCTTACAATAGTGGGGTTGCAATTAGAGTATTGTGATACGGTGGCACGAGAGAAAGAATTTTTTGGTTGTATCTCACACTATACGACAAGAGATGTAATAATTTACCCTACGGTAAGGAAGATGAAAGAGCGGAAACAAATGATGTTAAAGAGAAAAAAGTAGATGGGGAGAAATAGAAAAGTAACCAGATATGGAGATTCGCAGCATTGCACAAACATCAAAGGATGGAAAAACCAAATAACAAAGAACAATAAAACGGATGGAGGAGGTGTTCTGAAGAGTAATAAAGTGAAAACGTTCGTGTATAAATAAAATGAGTGTGAGACCAGACAGGTGGAAGAAGGAATGAATGGACACTCTCGCGATCTGTACTGATTGGAAAGCTATTATATCGGAGAATTCATACCAACAAAGACAAATAAGATTGAACTGTGTGGAAATGTATCTGATATAATAGTATTCAGATGAAATGAATTTAATTGTAAATTGTTCATTTAGGAGAAACATTTAAAATGTGGACAAAAGCTATGATTAGCAAAAAACTGGTAAGTTATTTGTTAAAAGAGCGAAAAAACGGGAAAAGAAAATGAAATCTACTATTACCAGAAGGAAGATTCGGTTTACTTCCCTTGTGCCATAAACATAGTAGAAGAATATGGGTATGACATTAGAATTAGTATAAAATATAAAAGAAAAAGAACAAGAGTGCGGCAGCGTAAAGAAAAGAAAAGAACCAAAAGAAAGAACAAGAGAGTAACAAATAAAAACAAACAAGAGAATGTATAAAAGTAGGATTAACGAGAAAGAATGGAATATCTGTTGATATATCCTTGTAAGGATATAGTTCTAGAAATTAGGCAGCACTAACCTTGAATAATGGAAGAGAAATAGGTTGTAGTTGACATGTTGGGAAGTAACTAGAGGGACAAATGAAGGAGAATGAAATGGATAACGATCCAGAAAATTCCTGGATGTAGAAGAGATGGAAAATAATATAATGGATATTAGTACCAACGCTAAGAACAGACAGGGAAGGGAACTGATTGGATGAAATAATTAATTCGAAACAGGAGAACGAGAATCTTGCTCTATGTAGAGGAAATGCTGATAAACAGATTACGTTAAAATATCATAAGAGAGATGAAGACCGTATGAAAGGAAACAGCGTAGATATGAGAATAAGGAAGCGAAGAGAGAAACTGGTGCAAAACTTAAGAACATTGAGAAATGTGGACAGATACGTGCTTGACAAGAAAATATCGAGACAGACTAGATGAAGATTTGACTGGAGGTTAATAATTATAAAGTATTACAGTTGCCAGGCAGTAGCGGACTTATCGAACACAGGCTAATAGTATTTCAGATATAAAGCTAATGAGAGTGAAGGAAAAAGAAAGCGAAAACAAAGAAAATGACACAGTGGAAAGATAGTAATAAAATGAGTAAAGTAATAGGTCGAAGACAGAGAGTATCGAATAGTAGAGGCTTACCGAAGTGGTGGGTAACATGCGAACAAACTATAAGCGAAGAGTTAAAAATATACTAAGGAGAGAAAACCGTGAAGAGTAACCAAATAACTCAGCAGTGCAAGTAGATAGATTGTTAAATAGAGCAAGGCTAATAGAGGATTAAAAGGTAGATAAGAGAGTAAGAGAAAAAACAAAACCAACATTTTAAAGAAGGTATAAGGGAAAGGTTCTATAGAGACTACGAAATGAATTCCATAAAGTTCAAACCTCCTGCCAAGAGGAAAGTGGAATAGATTCTGAGAAAGGAACTATGAAAGATGAAATGAATGTTTTAATAATAAAGCAGAATGGCTAGAGCAAATAAAGGAATAGGCCAAAGAAACAAGCTAATATGACAAAGGGAACATGTTGCAATTAAGAAAAAAGAGATGAAGGATGTAATTAAAAAGAGTAGAACTGGAAAACAACTCTGGATCTATAATAGAGTTTCAAAAAGTTGGATTAAGAAAATAAGAGAACACGCTATGTTGGTAACGATACAGAGTGTTATTATTATAGAATTATAAATGGAAGAGAAGAGATTCCTCAGTGGTTAACAACTGGAGAAACTGATCTTGATCACATGCAATTGAATTATGAAGAAAAGATTAGATGATCATTTGATTCTAGGTAATCCTCAACTAAGGTATTAACGGGAGTGTTGGCAAAAAGGACCCCCGGTCTTCTCCTCCCATAATGAATAGCAACAAAAAGGAGTTGTAAAATAGCGTAATATCTCTGAGAAACTATTTTCAAATTCAGTGATTGAACTGAGGCTTTCTACAAGCTAAGTATTGGTATGGATAGACTATAAAATTGGCTAAGCGAATAGTATTCTGCAACATTGGTATCAGAGAATTTTAACAAATATAGTATAATTTTAGCGCTCTAGAATTATACGATTCAAGATAGAAAATGCAATGAAGATATGGAAAGTTAATATAAATCTCCATTATGAAGAAGGAACTTCTGTTATAAAAGAAGTAACAATTAAGCGAGGAATATTCCAGGGAGACTCCATATCTCCCTTAATATTTGTGCCCACCATAAATCCTCTGAGTGCTTTAATTAATGGTTTGCGAAATGGATATCGTATAAATTCGAGAAACGAGAAGAAACCAAAATAATTTTCCCACTATTGATATAGAAATTAATCGTTTTATATGGACGACTTGAAACTCTACTCGTCAAATAGAGAAGAACCATTAAAAGCTATGGAAAATCGATAAAAAAAAGTTTTCTAATTGAAAATATTGTTCTTCTTGAGATGATTGATGTTCCAACTCAGTCAACCAGACGAAGAAAAGGCAGAAGAATAGAACTGCGACATAAATTTGGAAGGCAGATATAATTAAAGATTGAGAACAAGAACGCAGTATAGAATACTCGAATAGAAGAAGTCAGAGAAAATAGAGAGAACACATAATGAGGCGAAATTATATTTAGTAAAAGATGGATATATAGGAGAAGATTAAAAATTAATTTAGAAACAGAATTGGAAGCCCCAGAAACAAAATGCAAGCCATTAACACTTTGGCGATCGGTACTAGAAAGATCTTCACTCTAAAGGTTTGGGATATCGACTGGAGTCATGGATAACTAAACAAGTGAGAGTTATGACCTATATAAATGTCGAGCACGCACATAAGATAACTGTAATGTAAAAAGCACCAATGTGTACCACGGATAATGATCCAGAAAAAAGGGAGGAATGGGAGTACCTACATAGAATATAATATACAAACTGAAATAATAGGAATTGGGAATAGTTGAAGGGGCAAAAAAAACTAGATGAATGAAGATTATGTGGATGGTGCATGGAAACATCGTTAAATTATGTGAAGTACTTTCTACAACAATAAATTAGATAAAAAAAATGACTGATAATCTTAAAGAGATGTGAGATTTGATGGAGAAGGCAGAAACAATGAAGTTTGGAGAGAGAAAAGAATACTTGTTTATTAAATTAGGAAGATACAAAGAGAAGAGAGAAGAAGCATACCTGAGAACAATGGAAAAATCACACATTTGCCAAACAGCCATAAGGAACATACCTGGATGAGCCTTCATTATGACTACGGTCGTTAAATTTAAGAAGTATACGGAAAAAGGATGGCAAATAGTGAAGGATGAAAGAACATCTAGCAGCCAAGTCAGGCACCTCGGACAACTGTTCAAAAAACAGCATAGAGGGCAAGAACATACGACAAATGACAGAATGATGCATGGAACAGGTGTTGAATCAGTATGTCATACTATCTGAAGTGTAAGTTTTTTGCTGCAGAAGGGCACATACACAAAAAGACACACAACAACATTTGCAGACTGATCCACTATAGATTATGCAGTTGAAAGATTTGAAATAGAAGTAAGAATATGACAGTTAAAGCTCGACTTGGGAAATAACTGGCATATGGACGTTGATCTCAAAAATATAGAGAAGGACAAACAGAGTCTTAATATAGATAATGTGATTACATACATACAACAGGACGCACAGTCCGTCATAACAAAAGCAGAATAGTAAGTCCATCTATAACATAACTGGAAATGAAAATGTGTGATTATAGAGGTGATGTCGCGTGCCATAAAATGGGATTGGCCTACTGCGAAATTGAAAAGAAAATGACTACTTCGGCTAAAATACGTTATCAGGATATTGTATATTCAGGGACTAATTAGTTGAAAATGGATACCAGGAATGTGGGTGTTCGGGAAAACTAAGGGAAAGAGGCTAGAAAAACGATCTGCGAGAGATGCCCCGGTAAAGGTAGTCACAGACTGGTACTGAGTATGACAGTAAGTGCGGAAGGAAGAGTTTAAGCATACTAAGAACTGTGCTGGGGTATCGATGGGACGAGGGAAGAGGAGAGGAGTGGAGATAGAAGAGCGAGAGAGAGAGAGAGAGGGCCTTAATAATAGAGTTTTAAAAAGAATATGTATAGTAGAGGGAAGGAGGAGGAGCCCACTTTGCATAGTTTGATATGAATGTATAATGAAGTAAACAACAAAATTTAAGAGGTAAGATAATAGTTTATATATATATATAATATATAGTCTATATATATACTATATACATATAAATCTAGAATACGTATACAAATGAACTTATATATATATATTGCACAGATCAGAAAAATAAGATAAGTTGCAAACGCAGGATTGGCCGACGCACCAGGTGTGGTGCGGTGCGTGGTGCGCACACTTTGTTATGGTGCGGTGAGTCATATAAATCCAGTGTACCGGTGTTGTGCAATTTTTAAAATATAGAGTTGCGGTGCGGTGCAATTTTTAAAATATAGTTGTGCGATGAATTGCGGTACAGTGCGGTGCGTGGTAGCCGAGAGCGGTGTCATTGAAACATATACGAGGTGCGGCTGACAACAAAAAATGACTTGTGTAGTGCGAGATGCCATGACATTGAAAACAATAGAGGTGCGGGTGCATGCAACAAAAATGACTTTTAGTGCGGTGCCATGCAACAAAAATGACTTTTAGTGCGGTGCCATGCAACAAAAACGACTTTTAGTGCGGTGCCATGCAACAAAAATGACTTTTAGTGCGGTGCCATGCAACAAAAATGACTTTTAGTGCGGTGCCATGCAACAAAAATGACTTTTAGTGCTGTGCGGTGCGCAAAATTCCATATAGAAAGTGTTACTTCTTTATACAGTTTATGCAGCAATATTTTTTATTATTTATACCTTAAAAATTATAAATGGGAAAAACAAAATGCAAGCTTTAAAAGAATATTTTCTGAATAAAGAAATAAGAACTATGACTAACTATCATGAAAATCCAGAAGCACCGTTAATCACACATTCATAACATAGCATTTTAATACTATTTTCACACATTCATAACATAGCATTTTAATACTATTTTCACACATTCATAACATAGCATTTTAATACTATATTAATATCATGATGACTGTTGTATCCAAACTCGTGTATTTTGAATTTTAAATTCTTGATACAAGTCACAAGTGCTTAAGGTTTAATTTTTTTTTCCATTACGAAAAATACTTAAGAAAAATTTGTGACTCATCAGAATTTGATAAATAATGTTGTTAGATTTTATTTGTTTATTTCATTGAAATATTAAATAGAAAATTCATATTTTCAAAATAGGTTTCACATAATCTTCCTTTTAATATCAGGTCAACACTACCTATTACTATTACTCAACAAAGTCTCTCTCTCTCTCTCTCTCTCTCTCTCTCTATATATAAATATATACAGAGTATATATATATATATATATTATATATATATATATATATATATATGTTCTCTCTCTCTCTCTCAAAGATCTAATATACATATATATATATATATAAAAATTGTGTATGTATAAATAAAGTTTAGCACCAAATGAATTAAGGCTAATTTTTTTCACATATAACTTAACAAATCAAGGTTCTTAAGATTTTTTTTAAAAAAGTGACTTAATTTTTATTTGTTATTTTTCTGTTCAGTTAAGGCGGCTCATCACACGTGGAGAACACACCCTTGCCGTATGGGTCATTTTGGCAAAGTTATATTTGTTAAATGACAAATCTTTCCACAAGGATGAAAAAGATTTTAAAGGCATTTAAGTAACCCAAGTAAATTTGAGCAAAGCTCTGCCAAATGGCCCATTCACACATGGGTGTGTTTGGAAAAGGGTTTTAAAAACCCCGCATGTGTGGAGCCGCCTTTAGCGTTGAGATTAATACAGTGAAATTTTCATTACAATAATTTATCGTATCTTTAGAATCAAATATATATATATATATATATATATATATATATATATGTGAGTAGTATATATATATATATATATATATATATATATATATATTTTTTTATATATAAAAAAATTCACACCTCACGGGCGTAGCCCTATTCTAGGAACTTCTCTAGGTAAATTCTACCTAGGATCCGGACTAGAATCGAGCCCTCATGCTCTTGGCTATGCGACTCTTGTCGCCTACTGATAATATATATATATATATATATATATATATATATATATATATATATATATATATATATATATATATATATATATATATATATATGGTATATATATATATATATATCAAGTTAGGAGGCCTTATTTAATAATAAACTGCAAATATATCAAAGTTCTTAATAAATTTTCACATAATAAAATGGTCTTCTGGATGTTTAGAACGTTAGCTTTCGATCCTTACTGAATTACTGGATCCTCTTTCAGACGCTGTGAATTGAAGACTAAATGAAATATTTAAATAAAGATTGTTATGTTAAAAAAGTTAAAATAATTAAAATCAGATTTAGTTAAACTTAGTTTTGATTTTTTTGAAAAAAGGTGTGGTGTTCAAAATTTTGTTTAAGGTGGGGTCTAGAGTGTGTTCACCTTGTTGTTTGTTAAAATTGGGAAAGTTTTTAATACAAAGGGATTCAATGAGTTTACGTTGGGTGGGGTCAAGTACTTGTAAAATGGGTGTCATGCCATTAATGTTAATTTTGTGATTGAATTGGGTTCTGTGTAGTGTGAGTGCCGAGTTTTGTGAGTCAGAAGTGAGGTCATGTTTGTGTTGGTATTTGCGTCTAGTAAAATCATTAGTTTCGCCAATATAAGAGGAGGTACAGTTAAAACAAGGAATTTTATATACACATTGGGAAA
>JABUQX010107312.1:35000-52116 GCA_015478945.1 Trachelipus rathkii
AGAAGTGAATATTCTTTATAGCATTTGATTTTATTATGTAATCTTAAGACTATTTATAATACAAGGGCACAATTTCCCTTATTTATTTTTTTATTTTTTTTTTGACTTACTGAATATTCATTTCGCCATTCAAATCTCCCTTTGACATTTGAAGCATATATATGACAGGGCCCTCCCATGATGCTGATTTTTTCAGCCCAGTATGGCTGCTTCTCTGTGAGCCGCGGTGGGTCCTGTACACTGACTCCAAATATATATATATATATTTATTATTATTATTATATATATATATATATATATACATATATATATATAGTATATATATATATATATACATATATATATATATATATATATTATTATGTTATATATATATATATATATATATTATTATTATATATATATATATATATATATATATATTATTATATAGTTATTAATATATATATATATTTATATATATATATATTATATATATTATTTATAAATATTATATATATATATATTACATATATATATACATATTATATATACATATATACATATACAAATTTACATACATACATATATATACATATATATATAGTAGTACATAAATTATATATTATTAGATTACATATATTATTAAGGCTACATATATTATATATATATATATATATATATATATATATATATATATATATATATATATATATATATATATATATTTATAAAATCAAAGGAAAGCATGTTGGAAAAAATATTGAATCGTTGATAATCGTAAAAATTATCAATTATCGTATATATGATATCGATGTGTCGATAACGAAAGAATATCAGATAGTTTTAGTTCCAAGTCAAAGAGGTGGGACTGCGAGCCCTAATTTGCATGAGCCAGGTATACTTTTCATATATAATTGTTTTTTCATTTGTTTATTTATTGTACTAAAGGTTTTCCTAATTATTGGAAGTGTTTTTTTTTAACTATTTCAGTACATTATATGTTTATAGTTTCAATAGAGAAGAAATAATGCGTGATATGGAACTACCACAATACCATATATGTATATATATATATATATATATATATATTAAAGATATGTAGTAGTATATATAGATATCTATATATATATATATATATATATATATATATATATATAGTATATATATATATATATATATATATATATATATATATATATTAATATTAATAATAATAATAATAATAATAATATAATAATAATAATAATAATAATAATAATAATAATCATAATCATAATCATAATCATAATCATAATAATAATAATAATAATAATAATAATAATAATAATAATAATAATAATAATAATAATAATAATAATAATAATAACAATAACAATAACAATAACAATAACAATAAACAATAAATAAACAATAATAATAACAATAATAATAATAATAATAATAATAATAATAATAATAATAATAATAATAATAATAATAATAATAATAATAATAATAATAATAATAATAATAATAATAATAATATTTTTTAAGTTAATTCAATTGGAACTACCATTCATATTAAGGAAACGGGCCACACTGTGGCTGAATAATCAACCCATAGGTATCCTGCTCCTGGCACATACATATTTTTAAATGTCAAGGGAAATTTGAATGGTCGAAATGATTATTCAGTCAAAAATAAATAAAAAACTAAATAAAATATAAAAAATATATCCTTACATTATAAATAGTCCTAATATTACCTAACAAAATCAAATGTTGTAAAGAATATTCATTTCTTGAAGATACAAGAAAATAGAATTACTGCTAAAGTGGGAAGATCAGTGCAGATAAGAGAGTAGGATAAACTTTGGTGTTAAGTGGACCATAAAGTAGGAAAATGATGACGAGCGAATGGGGTCCGGTTAGGGGACAGTCAATAAAGGTATGGTGAATAAATTGCGGGTATAAAGGCAACGGCAAAATTTGCAGATGGAGTGAGAGTCTCGGTTACATGTAGGGGCCGTGAATGATATTTGGTACTGCCACCTGAGGCGCGGCACCTCGTAAGCGCTGCTGGGAGGTGCCATCACCTGCCAATGCTCAGCTTTATATTTCTAAGTTTCGCTCCCCGCTGATCACTCGGCCAGCATTCTTGCCAACAAGATCGAAAGCCTTTTTCGGAGAGCAGTATATATGTAATCAGTTGATGGGAGGCGGTCTTGTTGAATGGCATCCGGGAGGTATCTGGAACAGTTCCGAAACGAAGAGGCGGCCATTTTGGCCTCTCTGTCGCCACTGTCATTGCAGTTACCCCACATGAGAGGGTCCAACAGAGTATGATTTGTTTCTTACGGGGAGTGGAGCAGCCGAAGAAATTATTGTACAACGGATACCATTGTGTTTTTAGAATAGGGGGTTTAAGTGCCTAAAGCTCGCTGAGCGAATCTAAAATAACATAAGAGTGGTCTTGTCTTGGTTAAGGAATAGAATTCGAGAAATTACAATCATTACAGCCATTAATTCTGCAGTAAAAATTGAAGTATGAGGGGGAGTTTATGGGAGAGGTTGCGGTCAGGAAAGACAGCAGATGCACCCACACTGTCCCCTGTTTTAGAGCACTCAGTAAACACTGGAGTAAATTCACAGTGAACTGCGGAATGAGACGAAAGGTGCCTTTAACAAGGCAGCAGGGTAGCTAGATTTGGAATGAATGGTCAGGGGAGGATCAGGGAATAACCAAGGTATATACCCTTCGTCAAAAGAGAAAGGCAGCACCTTTTGCAAAGGGATGTTGAAGAAGTTAAGGATGTTATAACCTGTGTTTGCAAATGGCCAGTAATTAGGATTCTGAGGTATCTCCCGCAGAGTCGTGTTACGACGGTATATGGGTTTGAAAGCGAAGATAACTTGTGCACATGATGTATTCCCTTCGAAGAGAGAGTGACATCACATTGGATTCAACTTCAAGACTCACCCGAGGGGACGATCGAAAGGCTCTAGTGGAGATACTGGATCGCCTGATGGGGACTGGTAGTAGATGGGGAGTGTCTGCCCAAATACATAATGTCATAGTAGAGCTTCGGATAGATTAAGGTGATGTAGAGACAAAAGTGGTGACTTGGTGACCAGCACCCCAAGACTGAAGCTAGATGACAATAAGTGAAGCGCGCGATGTCAGGTACTTTTCAGGAGCTTAATATGCGATGCGTATGTTAAGTGGTCATCTAGAATAAGTCCTAGAAATCTGACCTAAGATTATACAGGAATGGGCGAATCATACAAAGTTAGGTTCGCGAGAAAAAGGTGGCAAGTTCTTCGATTCCCCTTTTTATTAAAAAGTACTGCTGAGGTTTTGGTGGGTGAGAAATGGAAGCCATGGGAGTTATCCCATTGTGAAATATTCTCAATAGCTAGTTGAATTTGCCGTTCAAGAAAAGGCAGCCTGGCATCGGATATATATGGCGCAAGGTCATCAACATAGAGAGAAAAGTTGACTGTCAGCGGATAAGTAACGATATCATTAAACCGAGAGCAAAGATAGTACACTTAGAACACTACCCTGCGGAACGCCTTCATCCAGAGTAAAGTGGCATGACAGAATAGAAGAGCACCGAAAATGGGTGAATAAATTTGACAGAAGCATTTAATGAAAAGAGGGAGTTGTCAACGGAAACCGAGCGAGCGAGTGAGTTTAAGGAGAACCCCAGGTCTCCACGTTGTGTCACAATCATTTTCAAGGTCAAAAATGACACCAAGAACCATTCCACCAGTTGAGAAGGCTTCCCGGATGTCATGGTCCAGTTTTAACAAGGGATCCGCGGTCGAACGATTTTTGCGGAAACCAAACTGGAAGTTTGAAAATGCCTGGAGACTCTCCAGAACAGGGAAGCGGCGGCCTGAAACCATTTTCATTAATATACAAGTATGACAATAGGTCGCGAATTTAGTTTTGGTTGTCCGGCCGTAACTTCTCATCTTTCCCAGGTTTGGGGATAGGGATTACAAAAGTTGTAGCCCAAATAAATGAAAAAGAAAATTCTATCCAGATTCTGTCATAAAGGTACAGCAAAAACGCTGATGCCGATGGGGGAATATGACGGAGCATTATGTACGAAATCATGTCTGGGCAAAGGGCACCGTCTTTGTTATTCGCCAGTGCAGTTTGATACTCTGCAAATGTAAAAAGACGATTATAGGTATGAGTAGTAGGGGGTATATTGGACACCGGCTCATATTTGGACCACCTTGACCTTGACCGCCCTTGACCTTTTTTGAGCTAAATTTTTACCTGACCTTGACCTTTTTTGAGCCCAAATTTTTACCTGACCTTGACCTTTTTTGGCAACCCAAATTTTTTGGCAACCCTAATTTTTTGGCAACCCTATTGGCAACCCCACTTCCACCCTAATTTTTGCAACCTCAGCTGGTTAGCCAAACGGCTACTGCGTAAGCTGCAAACCGTTGTACGTACCTCCACCCCACTTTCGACCATGGGTCAATTTTTGCCCATGGTAATTTTTGACTTTAGGGCTTAGCCCTTTTTGATGTCTTAACCTTGCTTTTCGATTCCGCCGCACCCTCAGGTGCAAGCCGCAAGCCCGCCGCGTTTCTGCAGCCGCGTTCCCGCCCGGCGCGTTTCCCATCCCACCTGAACCGTAGGTTCACATCCGCACGCCTTGTGTCCCATCCCTCCTTGTATCCCGTCCCGCCACCCATCTGCACACCCCACACACACATTCTACACACACACACCTGCCACGTGGTCATGCCACGATTTTCCACCGTCCCTTTTCATCTGTTCTTAACCTTCCTTACTACCTCAAGCCTTATCGTCTTCACCGCTTCGAGTTCTATCCGGGCCATATTTCAAAATAGAACTCGACCTCTCACCACCAAGGCAAATCCCTGACCTTTTACCCACACGTCCAGCGCTACGAATTGAGAGAACATTCGGACACGCAAAAATACTAATAAAAATAAAGATGAAGTTTAATAATAATAATAATAATAATAATAATAATAATAATAATAATAAATATTATTAAAAAATAATAATAATAATAAAAATAAAAATAAAAATAAAAATAAAAATAAAAATAAAAATAAAAATAAAATAAAAATAAAAATAAAAATAAAAATAAAAATAAAAATAAAAAAAAAATAAAAAAAAAAAAAAAAAAAAAATAAAAATAAAAATAAAAATAATAATAATAATAATAATAATAATAATAATAATAATAATAATAATAATAATAATAATAATAATAATAATAATAATAATAATAATAATAATAATAATAATACACAGAATAATAATAATAATAAAAAAAAAAAAAAAAAAATAAAAAAAAAAAAAAAAATAATAATAATAATATATATATATATATATATATATATATATATATATATATATATATATATATATATATATATATATATATATATATATATATATATATATATATATATATATATATATATATATATATAGAGAGAGAGAGAGAGAGAGAGAGAGAGAGAGAGAGAGAGAGAGAGAGAGACAGTTTCGTTTGCGGCCACATTTCGAAGCATTTACACTTTTAGACCTATTTGAGATACCGAAAATTTTATTTGAATCATTTTTATTTGAATTTTAATTATTTTAATTATTTTTATTTGAATTATTTTTATTATTTACGTATTTTAATTATTTTTTATTTTCTGTTATAACGTCTCTCGTCTTGAGATTCGCAAAATGAAACGTTACATTGAATTCGAACCGTAAAAACACGTGGAAGCCGATGCTATCATTGTTTATCCTCTTAAATATCGAAAATTTTATTCATTTTTATTTGAATTATTTTAATTATTTACTTATTGTAATTATTTGCGTATTGTAATTATTTTAATTATTTTTATTTTATTTTTTGGTATTAGGCCTCGTATCGAGAACTAACACGTGGCTTTTTACTGTCTCAGTCAAACCACAAACCAAACATGCTCATGCGCATCTACAAAGTCGAGTTGATGCAGAGAGAGAGCAGGAGCAGGTATGGTAGTATGGTAAGAGAGAGAGAGAGAGAGCAGGCTGCGGCAGAGAGAGAGAGAGAGACCAGTGGCCGATCCAACCATCGCCATAGTTAAAGCGTCACGCAAGATATATATATATAAAAAAAACAGAGAATCAGAAAAAATATATATATATATATATATATATATATATATATATATATATATATATATATATATATATATATATATATATATATATATATATATATATATATATATATATATATATCTATATATAAATATATATATATATATAATTTTTGTTCCTTTTAGTTATCAACACACGAGATAGTTTATATTTTTATTGAAAATATATATAAAACCAATATAAAACATAATTAATAATTGTTTTCTGCCCTGATTACTGGAACCTTTCTTCTGCAAAAAGCAAGATTCTTTATCAGAGTCTTCGTTGATTTTTCCGCTTTGTTCATACTTGTCATACCTTATTACCGCTTTTTTGTTGGTCTTTTATATATATTAATGGTGTTGTTCTTTCTATGTCAATACTATGATTTGCGGATGTTCTATGGGCAGTGAGAGCCGAATTTCTATTGTCTTCTGCCAAGTCATTACGATGTTGCTTAGTTCTTCTATCAAAATCATTAGTTTCACCAACGTAAACCAAATCACAATTTTTGCATGGAATTGTATATATGCATTGGGTGCAGTTTTTTTCTATGTTTCTATGTGGTAGGAATATCTTTTTGAATGGTAGAGTATCAGATGATGTAATAGTAATGTTGTTTGGTAAAATGTTTTTTGTATTAATACGGTGTGTTTGGGGAAGGGGGAGGTAAGATTTTTGAGATGTGTTGTTTTTTGTTTCTGGGTTATAATATTTCTTTTTTGCTTTGTTGAGGGATTTATTAATGATATAAAGAGGGTATGAAAGTTTTTTGAAGTTGGAATATAGAAAGTTAATTTCATTTTGTAGAAAGGGTGGGGAGCATATACGGAGTGCTCGAAGAAATAGAGAGGAAAGTATACCTATTTTTGTGTTGCGTGTATGAGAAGAAAACCAGTGTGTGTAATTGGGGTTAGAAGTGGGTTTTCTGTATATTGTGTACTGTAGATTTGTGTTATTATGCCATGAGATAAGAGTGTCTAAAAAAGGGAGGGTGTTATTGGAAGAAGATTCTAATGTAAATTTTATGTTGGGTATGAGGTTGTTGATACTATTTAAGATGTTGTGGGGGTTACTATTTTGTGGGATTGCAGTAAAAATGTCATCAACATACCTATACCAGATGATGTTAATGAAAGTAGGAAGAGGGAATATGTAATATAGTTCAAAAAGTTCCATGAAAATATTGGCAAGTGTAGGTGAGAGAGGTGAACCCATACTTAACCCTGTGTTTTGTTTGTAATATTTAGAGTTAAAATGGAAGAAGTTATGTTCTAGAGTTAAATGTATCAATTTTTTTAAAATAGGGAAGGGATGAGATAGAGTGATGTTTTTTTCCTTTATGTATCGTTCTAAAAGATTGAGAGTAAGAGGTACCGGGACAGATGTGAATAAAGAAATTACATCGAAGCTATGAAGTGTGTGTGTATTTGGATTAATGTTTTTTGTTTTTAGGATGAAGTCTTCAGAATTTTTTAGGTGTGTGTGTGATATGTTGTTTATTAGTGGTGATAGTTGTTTAGAAATCCATTGTGATAGTTTATAAGTTACAGAGTCTGTGTTAGAGATGATTGGACGTAGGGGTGTGTTTTGTTTATGCACCTTAGGTATACCGTAAAACTGTGATATTTTTGGTAATGTTGATTTTAATGATTCTTGTAATTGTGATTGTGAGAGAATTTTTTTACAGAAAACCCACTTCTAAATGAAATTAACTTTCTATATTCCAACTTCAAAAAACTTTCATACCCTCTTTATATCATTAATAAATCCCTCAACAAAGCAAAAAAGAAATATTATAACCCAGAAACAAAAAACAACACATCTCAAAAATCTTACCTCCCCCTTCCCCAAACACACCGTATAAACACAAAAAACATTTTACCAAACAACATTACTATTACATCATCTGATACTCTACCATTCAAAAAGATATTCCTACCACATAGAAACATTGAAAAAAACTGCACTCAATGCATATATACAATCCCATGCAAAAATTGTGATTTAGTTTACGTTGGTGAAACTAATGATTTTGATAGAAGAACTAAGCAACATCGTAATGACTTGGCAGAAGACAATAGAAATTCGGCTCTCACTGCCCATAGAACATCCGCAAATCATAGCATTGACATAGAAAGAACAACACCATTAATATATATAAAAGACCAACAAAAAAGAAGATTAGTTGAGTCCTACTGCATAAAAAATACAAAAAATTACAACAAACAGGAAGGCGAAGTAAAATTAGATTACATCCAAAATGCATTAATGAGTATGACAAAATACTATAAAAAACTGAACAAAGAAATAACCAACCAAAATTAAATTTCTGGAAAATCAACATCAAAGAATTCTCAGACTCGACAAAGAGATCATACTTTACTTGAAGAAGGTTCCATTAACAAATCGGGAACGAAAGCTCGTATTATTAATTATGTTTTATATTGGTTTTAATATGTGTAATTTTCAATAAAAATATAAACTATCTCGTGTGTTGATAAACTAAAGGGCAAATTGTATAAATAAATATATTTCCTTGAATAACGACCGCATTGGATTTATTATTATATTATAATGAGTATATATGATATATATATATCATGTATATATATATATATATATATATATATATATATATATATGTTATTATATATTATACATATATATATGGTATATATATATATATATATATATATATATATATATATATATATATATATGATATATATATATATATTATTATTATATATTATATATATTACATATACATATATATATATATATCCACAGATTTATTATTTACATACTTGATTTACTTATATATCGTGATTTCAATATATCACATATTTACTTTATATCGATTAATGACTTTCGACACAACAGATTTCATTTCCTACATAGATAGACAACATATAGATTTTATTTTTTATATCATCAATAGATTTACACACAGATGATATCATGCAAACATACTTATACATCATACACCACATTATAATCACCCATGGACTGAAATAATTAGCTCTGAGTTAAAGACCACCTGATAATTACACGCCCATATACTTTACTGATTGGTGTAGCAGTTGAGGTTAGCCAGCTTCTTACCCTTTTTCTAACCTTTCATCTATTAATCAGCATAGTTACACATACCTTCCGATGAACATAAGCGAGAAGAGCCATGAAGACAAACCCCCGCACCTATAGGCGACCCAAGTCAGAATCTTCACAGTATTCCCTGTGATTCGCCATAGAAACAGAAAGTAATATTTGCCACTTTAGAGACTGCGGCAAGTAAATGATCCCATAATGAAAAATGTATAGATACTATAAGTCATTCATTTATTTCCATACTTGGCTTCAAAGAATTTCTTTTTCAAATTATACCAAGAAACATTCATTTTACTCTATACTTAAAAACATTTTTATTAAAAACATTTTCGTGAACCTAAAACTGTAACTCATTACAGACTGTTATTTTAACAAGATATATTGGTCAACATTATTTTTTTTACTTAATACTTTTTTATTTTAATACTTTTTTAATTTATAAATTTTTAAAAATTGTATGTAAGAAGAAAAATCCAGAGTGTCGATTTATAATCATTTTATTTTACTGCAATTGTAATGAAATATTTATTAAAAACACAAACTCTATGATACCTTAAAGCAGTGCAACTTAAATCAATAGATAAGTCATCTTGTAAATAACTGGGCATTAGTGGCTGTTTTTGTCTTTTACCTGTTTTTAACTTTCTGCTTTACTGCTTTAACTTTTTGCTTTAACTGTTTTAACTCATGTTTTACTGCTTTAATTGTTATGTTTTCACTGTTTCAACCCCGCCACGGGCTTAACATTGTACATCTTAAAGCAGCAAATCAGTAAATCGGCGATAGAAATACCCCCGGCACCACCAAGTGATTAGTATGCTTTTTGTTTTACTGCTTTTACCGTTTAACTTTCGCTTTACTGCTTATTTTCTGCCACCGTTTTTAACCTGCCACAGATTACATACCTTAAAGTAGCAAACTGGGTAAATCGAGTGTTACCTAACACCCAAGGTGGTATTAGTAGCATGCTTTTTGTTTTTTACTGCTTTCAACCTTCACTTTACTGCTTTAACTTTCATAGCTTTACTGCTTTAACTCTTCAGGCTTTAATTGTTTTTAACTTTCTCATGACACATCAAGGTGAAACTTCTTGTTTAATGATTTCTGTTATAATGTTTTGTATTGAACATTATGCTCTCATTTTGTTTTTAATACTTTTATTTATTATTTTTATTTATTATTTTTATTATTTTTATTATTTTTTTTTTTATTTGTTTATTATTATTCTTAGTGTTATTTTCTTCATGCCTATTGTTATTATTATTTGTGAACCAATATGCTAATAATACAATGTACTTCACATAACACTTTGTTAATGTTAGGCATGAATTTATTATGACATCACACACATTCACCATGCACACTTGCATACCTATAGCACTACATTTACACTTATACACATAATGCCTTGCGACTTATAAGACATACACAATATTCACTACAGACACTTACACACATTCACTGAGCACACTTGGCGATTTGCCCCAGACACTCATGACACCTGCACACACACACCACATCGCACACTGCACACACAAACACACACACAGATTTACTCTACACTCACACCCCATTTTACTACACAACTGTGACTAAATTTTACACTCACACACCCAGATTTCTACACTACTGGCCAGATTTACCACGCATTAACACAATATCTTCACATATAATCGGTATAATTTATTAAAACATTTTATGTTTTAATTAAACACGTACATTTATATTACTCATTCAAATATAACAAATTATTTCAAAGTTTCTTAAAACTTCTATAATAAATCAACTGTTATATTCTGAACAAAAGAATTTATTACAATGTTAATAATTTTTTGTTTATAATCTTTGCTAAACTATCAAGTTTTAAAAACACCCCTTTACTAAAATTTTATGCAAATTCTTATTAAAAAAAACATATATTTTTAACACACCAAAGCAACAAACCTGCAAATCGGCAAGGTCAGCCCTAGCACCCCCTACAATTCAAGCTTTCTATGCCGCGTTTTGCCCTATTGACTTACTGCTTTACATCATCTTTAGCCATGTAATAAGTATAAACAAAAATAATAAAATAAGTCTTCTCTGCAACATAACATGGCTTGCCAAAATCTTTTCGTAAGTTCTTATTTAAAAATAACAATTATTCACTCACATTTATATTATTCGCTCGATGTAACTAAAAATATTTCAAAGTGTTTTAAATAATTCGGATTTTCTTTATTATTATTATTATCCATGTACATTGACAATCATCACGAGAAAAACACAACAAATCTGCACTCTTACAGACACGAAAAACTGACCTTCTGTAAATGTAAGAATAACTGCTTCTCAGCCCAAATTGTAGAGCAAGGTTAATCCTCGGTATCCCAAGATTTAGGTTCAAATTTCCAGTCAAATATATTTAAACTGACCTTTTCTGTAAATGGTGGCAATGAATTCTCATGT
This sequence comes from Trachelipus rathkii, assembly GCA_015478945.1. Classification (NCBI taxonomy): domain Eukaryota; kingdom Metazoa; phylum Arthropoda; class Malacostraca; order Isopoda; family Trachelipodidae; genus Trachelipus; species Trachelipus rathkii. The sequence continues at coordinate 46,705 of JABUQX010107312.1, forward strand.
TAGTCTAAATTTAGCCCAAATTTAGATGCTTCATCCTTCCCAGGCTGATTTAAGCCTAATACTCAGGTCAAAGGCAATTCCTGTGATAGAATGTGCTGAACTTATAAATCAATGTTATTATATTTTTAAGCAAATATATTTCAAACTGAAATATGGATCAGTAAGATCCTTTAAGCAGGTAAGATAAATGTTTACCTTTCTTTTGAGTGACGGAAGTAAAATCTATCCCCTATATGACCTCATGTGATTGGTCGAGAATTTATTTTTATCGTTTTTTGTTTTAGGTATGCAAGATGTTTTTTTTTCATAACCTGAGCCTTACCTGTGGATTATTTATAGAAAATTATATTTGAGGATGCTTGTTTGAACTAAACTCATTTTAAAAATCATACTCAGTTTGGCTGTTAAGTGGCACAAGTTCCTCTGATTTCAAAATGTAAAGTGCCTACTGGTCAAGGTAAGATCAATATGATTCACCTTAACAGGTATACCTCAATACAAGACATTGTCCAATGGGAAATCAAGATCCCCGGCAGTAGGGTTTCATTCTTATATAAAAGAAAGCCCGATGGATTTGAATTTTTCAAGGGTGCTACCCAATCACCATGTTATAATACCAAGCGTATTTTCATGAGTCCAGATGAATTACTTTGTATATGTAATCACACTGAAGAGTGGCTTGCAGAATACTTTAAACTGGACCGAAACAATTATTAGCCTGTGCGAAGAAACCAACGATAAGCAACTTACTCTAGCATTTTATAAACATCAAAACATAATCAGTTTGGAAGTTAGATTATGGGAGAGAAATAATGAAACAGCAGTATTTGAACCTACATCATTTGGATTCTACATTTCAGGCCTAACGCAGCTGAAATATATGCGTAGGCGAATGTTAATACAGCTGAAGAAGACATATGTGTTATCTAATTACGTAACCGTAATTCATTACATGTTATACCAAGAATACTACGCATTTAAGAAAACCCTGATCGATGATCCTCGCCCATCATCGATCGCTTCCTAAGTTCTATAGACGTACAGAAATTACTATCTTACTTGTGGCACCAATGTATTTATGTAAGTGACCTGAATGTAATATACTATGATATCTGAGGTGGAACTTTTACTTAAGGTAATCAGCGTGGCTGTTTGAGTTACGAAACTATCATCGATAATGACAAATGATTAAGAGTCGGTAAGATGAGAATTTAATATAAAATAATCATAAACATTATGTGTAAAATGTATGTAGAAGTATTATATTTAATAACTGTGGTTATATTAATGTGAAACCCTACAAGTATATATATAGTATATATATATAAATATATATATATATATAAATCTTTTATATATATATATATATATATATATATATATATATATATATATATATATATATATATATACATGTTATATATATATATATACATATATATATATACATATATAAAATCATTTGCAAACATATTAACACTCTTGAAGCATATTTGTTTTAGCCTTATAGAGTATAAAGTATGGCAGATAAAAAGATAGAGAGTATATATATATATATATATATATATATATATATATATATATAGATATATAGTATATATATATATATATATATATATATATATATATATATATATATTGTAAAGATAAATGATTATTAAATTTCAATTATATAGTAAAGTTTTTATTATCCTTATTTTTACTTTCTTAAATAAATATTTACATGAATGTTAAGAGTTTAAATAAACGAACCTCAGATTCAGGATATGGAAAGATGTTTTTACATACCTAAACCCAAAAGCGGATAAAAATACTCCTCAGAATCAACTGCAGCCATTGAAATGTGAGACATGCGACTACCCTGTCCACTCACAAGAAAGGTAAACATTTCCTTCTTATCTGCTTAAAGGATCTTACCGATCCAGTATGTTTCAGTTTGAAATATATTTATTACAAAATAATAATAACATTAGACTCCTATCTTGTCCATACCAAATCACCCTGACCCATGGCCAGGGCTAAAACCAGCCCAAGATGCAAAAGGTTTATCCCAAACTAGCCCACCTAGAGATCCAACCGTAAGTTTATCATAAACTTCACATTTGAAAGAAAACCCTCACCTAACCAAATTTGGACTAACAGGGGGTAAATTAACCATATGCAAGATTTATCCCAAATGAAACAAAGTAAAGCTATTTTCAAACCACATCTCATGAGAGGTCTGCCCATCCTCAAAAGAGGTGTCACGGTGCCTTCCTGATTTGACTCATCACTCCAATACAGACATCAATAATAACACTAATAAAGAAAATCCAACTACTTAAAAACCTGATAGGATTGGTACATTCCTGCTTGGCCTGATTTACTGATTTCAATTAATGTTATTTCTTAAACAGTATCAGAAAGAGGTTTTTAATAAAACAATAATGTCATAAGCTTAAATAAGAGAAATAAATTTTATTGCTTACTAGTTAACTTATTTGTTAATATTAAAGATTACTGCTGGTGTTCATTAGAACCAAAACCGTAGTCATAGAGTAAGTGCTTGAAATGAATCACCAGATCTATCACGACCACATGTCTTAAGGCAACAAAAAAATATGTTTTTTACAAATAAATCACAAAAATTTTAGTGAGAAAAGTTATTTTAAAACTTGATAGTTATAAAATTTATGAACAAAAAGTATTAACAGTTAATAGTTAATAATAAATTCTTTGTTAAAAGATAATGATTGATTTATTATAGAAGTTTTAAGAAATCCCTTTGAAATAATTTGAGATCTTGTTTTTCTCCATAATTTATGTAAAATTGTGTATAAAATAATGCTGTTCACAAATAAGTTTTAATAAATTATACGTTATATGTGTGAGGGGTGTGTGTGTAAGTAAATCTGTGTGTGTGGGTGTAAACTATAAAAGTATGTAGTAACCCAGCAAGTAAACTAAAGATAGAGTGTAAGTAAATCTGTGTGTGTGACTGTGTGTGTGTGTGTGTGTGTGTGTGTGTGTGTGTGTGTGTGTGATGCAAACGGCGTGTCTATGGGGAAATGTAAGTGTCATAGTGAATGTGTGTATAAGGGGCATGTCATAGTGAATGTGTGTGTATGTAAGTGTGTGTATAAGTGTAATGTAAGTGTCTGGTAAACGTAAGTGGCCATAGTGAATTGTGCAAGGCGCCACAGCGGAATGTGTGTATGCGTAGTGGTGGTGTGTTAATGAATGTGACCGAAAGAGAAAGATCAATTGAAGGTAGGGAAATTAAGCATTATGCTGATAGTAAAATAAAAAGTAAAAATCAAATCGCACCAGTGATAATGAGGATAAAATTAAAATGTAAAAATAATAAAATAAATAAAAAGCATTAAAAACTAAATAACATAATATTAATAAATATATGAGTTAAGCAGTAAACAGAAAGTTAAAGCAGTAGCAGAAAGTTAAACAGTAGCTAAGAGTTAGTACAGTAAAGCCAGAAAGTTAAAAGCAGAGTGTTAAGAAAGTCAAAGAAATGAGTAAAAACAAAAGCATACCACACCTTATAGGGTAAGATAGGTGCATTATCTCCTTGCTTGATTCTTTACCGATCACCAGCTTAAGGTATGTAAACCTAACTTAGAACTAACTAAAGCAGAAAAGTTAAGGTTGGAAAAGAAAAGGAGAGCCGCCAACGTGAGGAGACAGAAGACATTATCCTGAAGTTAGGTAACACTCTCTATTGATTTACTGATTTTACTGCTTTCTCATGTATGTAAATAATAAATATGGAGTTAAAGCAGTAAAGACATGCTATGCTAAAGCAGAGTGCACATAAAAAGCAGTAAAGAAAGGGAAGTAGAAAGAGTGCTAAAGCAGAAACAAAAGCATACTAATACCTTAGGTGTTAGGTAACATTGATTTACCAGATTTACCGTTTTAAGGTATGTAAAGTTTATGTTTTTAATAAATATTTCGTACAATTACAGTAAAATTAAATTATCATATCTGGCTTTTTCTTCTTACACACAATTTTTAAAAATTTATAAATTAAACATATAATTTGGTAACAGATGCTGACCAATTTTAAATAATAGGTCTGTAATGAGTTAGTTTTAGGTTCGCGAAAAATGTTAACAAAATGTTTATATAGAAAAAATGAATGACTCATAGCATATTTGAAAAGAAATTCTTGAAATGTTTAAGTATGAAATAAAATGAATGACTTATAGTATATATTTTTCATTCGCGCGGGAATACAGCCGGCAAGGCCGCGGAGGGCGGGAATGCGAAATATTGTACTCGTGGCGCACGCGGCGTAGGGGAACGCGGGAAGGTGGCGTAATGCAATTCCGCGGTGCAAGCCGTCGTGCCTGCGCGAGAGCACGTTCCCGTTGGTTGGCTATTATGACTTAAGTGGGGAAGACATTATTTAGCTATGTTTCTTGGTGTAGAAAAGGTTAGAAAGGTTAGAAAATGTTAACTCATAGTAGAAACATCCCAGCAACTTTAAAAATATAACTAATCACGTTATCTAGGAAGCAAGTGCCCATGGGTGAGTGTGGCACAAGCCAGTAAGTGTCTACTAGTGAGTGTAGCCATAAGACAGATAGTGAAGCGGTGAAGCAAGGACATGAAGTGCAACCCGTGCAGAGTAAGTAATCTAGGCAAAATCCAGAAAGTGGCAACTGTGTGAGGAGCAATCTGTGTGTGAGTGGGCAAACTGTGGATGCAAGCAACTGTGTGTGTGCAAACCAGTGGCAACCTGTGTGGCATCCAGATAGATATAAAGAATATATACAAAATTGTATCAATTTCAAAAGATAGTATATATATATATATATATATATATATATATATATATATATATATATATATATATATATATATATATATATATATATATATATATATATATATATATATATATATACAGTGGTGGCTCATATTATTAGAGCCACCCTAATAAAAAAGCTTTTTTTGAGTTTAGGATGAAATGAAACCAAGATAGAAATATTTTAATAATAAAATTTCATTTGCTTATGGATTATACACTATAATTACGCCTAAATACAGTAAACTTACATTATGAAAACACAACAAATTAAAAGAAATTAATATTTAGTGACATCACCCTTTGCAGCAATTATGGCTTTAATTCTTGTGGGCATACTCTCAATGCATTTTGAGCAATTTTCTTTGATAGATTCAACCCTGTGCCATGCTTCTATCAAACGCTCTATTAAATGGCGTTTGTTGGTAATATATTTCCTGGAAATTTCACGCTTCATCAGCTCTCAGAAGTTCTCTATGGGGTTGAGGTTTGGGGAATTTTCAGGCCAGTTCAGAATCTTAATTTTTTTGTCACCAATGAATTTTGTCACCTTCTTCGCCGAATGGCAGGGTGTAGAATCATGCATAAAGGTGAAATCGCCATTC
>JABUQX010107313.1:0-5000 GCA_015478945.1 Trachelipus rathkii
AAGAAGATTAGGGTCCTATTTAACTTTCTTTTAAAAAAAAAAAAAATTTTAATATTTTTTTTTTCATAATTCGGGACTTAAAGGGTTAATAAACTTTTCTAAATCTCACTGCACTAATAACGAACATGTTTTTCTATTTTCTTTAAATTATTATAGTTTTTAAAGAAAATATTTTTTATATTAAACTTGAAATATAAAAAAAACATTAATGTTTCTATGTTTTTTTCAAAGAAATATAATATGAGAGTTTTTCTTTAAACTCGAATATTTCAACATAAAAAAAAAAAAACTAAGTGTTTCTAAAATTTGTAATTAATTAAAATCATTATTAAGTGTTTATTTTTAATCACTTTATTTTAATTACTTTAATTACTAATTACTATTGTTCATTAAGATCGGTTTACTAATTAATATTTAATTACGAATGTCTATTTAAATTTTAAATTTTTTAATTACTTTGTTGTTAAACTTTTCTAAGTTTCACAAAGATCGGAACTATGTTTTCTTTTCTTTTATTTAAACAAAGAACTATCATTATCAAAACGAAAATGTTTTTCACTAAATTTCTAAATTCATTTTTATTGAATACGTTCTCTTGATCATGAATTCGAATCCTACGTGCTATTGGAGCAATCTTCATTGTATTGTCAATAAAATTAAAAATAAAATATTAATTAAATTTAACACTTAATTAAATTAAATGAAACTTCTAAATCACTTAATATTTCTGATATAAATAGTAATGTAAAACTATTTAAAAAAAAATAAAAAAAAAACTATAAACATATTTTTTCTTAAGTCTTTTTTCACTTTCTCTATAAAATAAAATACGGAATATAGAATATTTTTCAATGTTCTGATTTGAAATAATGAGTTATCTTTAATTAGTCTGTAATACAAGATGACCACGTTTTTAGGTTGAACCTTGAAATGTAAGCAGAGAAGGTTTTATACCATAATTGTTTTTCAACCTATTGTCTAATGTTCTTGACGCAAGGTGTGAAATTTTTAAACTGCTAGTTTGTCTCTAAAGTTCTTTTGTTCTTTTTTCTGTCAAAGGTTGTAACCCTTATTTGTTCTTCAATGGTGAACTATATTTTCTAAATTGGAATCAGTCAATCTATGCACTTGATCTCCAAGTTCTGTTCTCAAATTCTGTTATAATAAAATAAAACCTTTTCTGAAAGTTTGGTGTTCTCTGGAACAATGTCTACAAATTTTTTCCACTTAGAACATTTAAAAGAATTCTCTATTCTTGTGTTCTGAAAAACATGTTCTTTAATGACCTGTGTTCCCTTAGAACATTTTTCTGGTGTTCAACTGGAACAAATTTTGTTCTGGGGTCAAGGGGTCAAAATAAAACCCTTTCTTTGTTCTATGACCTTTCGTGACCTTTTTACCTTTTGTCTTTCTAATTTTTGTAATTTTAAAACTTTTGTATTAATTACAATACTTTTAAACTATATATAAAAAAAAACAATTTATATTTTTATATATAAAAACAACAAAAAAAAAACAAAACAAAAAAAAAACCGCATTTACTTTATTCACTTTTTGGCATTTTAATGCCATCACTAGAGAGCTTCAAATCAAACGAAATATTGCGTTTTCCCTAATGCTTTTTTTTTTTTTTTTTCCAAATTTTTTAACGCCCGTACAAAAGGTCATTTCCCTTTTTTTGTTTTTAAACGATTTTTCAAGAAAATATTTTTTTAAAAAAAAATCGTTGATTAAAGGGTAATTTCTCGATTTTGTTTTTACGATTTTCAAAGATAAATCCTTTTTTTTTTATATATATACTTCGATAACGTACAGACATATATAGTACATACTCAAAAGATAATGATTTAAAAAAATAAAATAAAAAATTGCACAAAAAAAAAAAAATAAAGCATAAAAAAAAAAAAAACAACAACAACAACAAAAAAATAAATATAATATATATATATATATTATATATTAGATATATAACTATATATATATATATATATATATAATATATATATATAAATATAATATAATATATATTATATATATATTATATATATATATATATTATAATTTAATTTTTTAAAAAAATATAAAACATATAGTATATATATATATATATATATATATATTATGTAGATGTCTGTGTGTATGTGTATAATATAAAAACAAGGAAAAGAAAACGAGCAGAAAACATTTCTCTGTCAAGGGAAGCAAGGTTAAAATTAGATCAGTCAATGATACACTCAATGTCAATGTCTTTCCCAATGCTGTTTTTGTTTCTTCCGCATTCAGCTTATTCCCCTCTTCTCCTACATTTCTCCCACAACTCTCATTCAAGTCCCTCAGTGAGTGAAAGAGTTTTACGTTTACGGCTATGCTGATTCTAAAAAATTGAATCTAACGAATATAAAATAAAAACAAATGTATGCACGCACTTTTCCCTTTAGCAACTTCTTATGCTTTACTATTGATTGTTTGGGATTTTACTAATCTTTCTAAAGCTCTAATTACGTTAATAATTATATTTTACTAAAAAAAAATTTCACAAAAGGGGTTTACTGATTCTACTCTAACTTTTAGAAGAATAAAAAAAAAATAATTAACTTTTTAATTAATTCAAGGTGTTGATTGCATTTTCTATGTATTCTTAAAAGATCTTCCCTCATTGGAACAAACATGAGAAAATACAATCAAATGATATTTTATATTATTTTTGATATTTTTGCCTATAAAAAAAACAAAAAAAAAACAACAATAAAATAATCTTTAACAACTGTAATACAATTGTTTTCACTTCTTTGTGAAAATTTAATTTTCTTTCTAAGGATTTTTTAATATAGAAATAAAATAATAAAAAAATACACTAAAATTTTTTGTCTATTTATTTTTTACATATTAATAAAAAGTAGCCTTTTTTCTAATGGCTTTTTATGTTGAATTTTCTGTCAACTTTATGATGTGATACAGCTTTTCCTTTAGCTGTTAATGTGTTTGGGAGCATTAACATATATGCTTTATTAGTGTAATAAAACACCTTTTATGTGTTTTCTTATTGGAGTCATGATACAAGATGTCTATTAAGTATATTAACGCCTCGCGACATCAATATAAAAAATACCATTTGTACATAACTCCCTATTCTAATTTTAACTTTATCTTATGTAGGTCTGTATTATTTTTTTTATATATAAAAAAATACATTTTTTTATATTTACGTATTCTACCTTACGAAAACAGGAGAGGTTCTGGTCGAGAAAATTCATGGAATTTTCCCTACCTTCTTGGACACAGAGGTTCACATACCTACTGAATGGTTTTGACAGGTCTGTCACACACATGACCGTCTGGATTGGACACAAGGTATATGGTAAGTTGTCGGCCTTGTGTGTCTCATGAGATTCCAAGTGCGAATTGGTCAAATATCTTTCCTTACGAGCCAACGATCTTGTAGTCGAATAATGCCAAGTCTTGGAGTTAATAGGAAAAGATATGACCATTTACCAATGTGGTAAAGACAGTAACCACTGTAAGCGAGAAGATTATGACTTCCAATATCCTGAAGCGAGAGCGCCAGTGTGGTGACTTCTCCTTTATCGACCAGGGATGTCCCCGTCAGAAATCACCTTCTTTTGAATTGAATAAAACGCTGACTTCCTTTAGTCTTTATTCCTACCATATCCATAAAATCCAAAAAATAAACATAAACAAGAAAACCTGTAGAAATGAGAACAAAGAAATACAATATAAATCAACTGATCTTTAAAAATAATGAGTTTTAACTAAATTTAAGTCTAAAATTTAATTAAATATTAGAATTTTAAATATAAAAATTTTAAAGAATTTTTAAAACTTTATTTTTAACAAAAGAGGAAAATGAACAATTGATTATTAATATCAGTATAAACATATTTCCTTTAAATTAATCATTTACCTATTCTTATAATAAAAGGAACTTTTGCTTTCAAAAAAGTTATTTAAAAAAAAGTTAAAATCCAATATATATATATAATATTAATATATATATATATATATTATATATAATATATATATACTATATATATATATATATGATATTATATATATATATATATTCAAATATATTCAATAATTACATCAATATTCTAAAATTATAAATAATTATTATCAAAAAATTATCATAACATTTTTTTTTTATCATTAATTATTAAAGAAGTATAATTTATTAAGGAATTGATAAAGTTTTTTAATAATTAAAAAATTTAATTATTATTATTATTATTATTATTATTATTATTATTAGTTATTAATTATTATTATTATTATTATTATTATTATTTATTATTAATTTATTATTATTATTAATATTATTATTATTATTATTATTATATTATATTAATTATTAATTTATTATTATTTATTATTATTATTATTTTATTACTTATTATTATTATTATTATTATATTAATTATTAATTATTATTATTAATTATTACTACTGATGGCCACTGTCAATATGTTGCAGTTGTTATTCATTTTATATTATTGTTATTATTATTTACAAGCAAAACAACACTTGCCATTGCCATCAGTAACCATAATAACAATTATTATTATAAATTTAATTAGATAAAAATTCTAAAATCTGTTAATATTTTATAACAAATGTTATACTTATTTACCTCTGCTCCATGACCAGAATCTCCGACAGCCTAGCTTCACATTTTGGCTGTAAATAATTTTTTATTTCCAACTGTCTTTTATTTTTGTTTTTAATAATTAAAATAAAATAAAGAAAAATTAATGATAATATATATACATTGACATATAACCATATATATATCAATTTCATTATACAATATATTAATATACCTCAATGTATATTAAATAATATTGCTTTTTACTTTATAAAGAATATAATTCCCCAATTTTACGAACTAATCGTATCTAATCTTAGTTGGGACTCTAAGTTTTTTTCAACCCTCCCTGATCTTGCCTAACTGATATCCTAAGTTTAAAACTTGTTATCTCAAA